>JANZXR010001670.1:0-17328 GCA_027575705.1 Erythroxylum echinodendron | reverse complement strand
GTCTTAACGGGACTTCACATGGCCTGGGATCTCGGCTATCGACAGGTGGAACTGGAACTGGATTCTCAAGAAGCGGTTCGCCTCCTGTCAGCATCCGCTCAGCGACATTCTTCCCTGAACCCGCTCCTCACTAATATCACTACACTACTCAATTACAACTGGGACGTCCGCCTCCGCCATATATACCGGGAGGGCAACAAGTGTGCAGACTGGCTGGCTAAATTCACAGCCAATTGTGCCTTAGGAACCACCACTCTTGTTACCGCACCAATAGGGTGTATTTCTCTCCTCCAGGAGGACCGATCTGGGATAAGCATCCCTAGCTAATTATGTAGTTTGTACTGTTCATTTCCGATTAAGCAAAAAAAAAAAAAAGACACACGTAACCACTTACGTCAAAGGGCCCAGCATACTCATAAATATCTCCAACTTGCAGCCTATTACAAAAAAAAATGGAAACTCGCATATGGTTTGAATAAGTCAACCGTCATAAGATAAACAAGATACATGGAAACTCAATCAGCACCATGAGTCCAAAGACACGCGTAACAACTTTCGTCAATGGGCCCCAGCATACTCATGAATATCTCCAACTAGCCTATTAAAAAAAAAAATCGAAACTCGCATTTGAATAAGTCAACCATCATAAGATGAAAAGATATATGATCCTTAGCATGAGGGTAATATAAGCGTCTTTGTCTGGTTAATTTAAGTCATTCTAGAATGCAAACGAGGGAAAGCTTTTAAACAATCTGTAAAAATTACTCTTTTACAAAAAAAGTTCTTGTGCACCAAGTACTCATAGCATAGCTGTTCACTTCAAAGTACATAACGTGAATTGAACTGCGATGGCTGGTTTACAAAAACCATTAAATGAATTGAATTGCTTATAAAAGCCATCATATTCTGGTCTTTTCTTGCAGAGCCAACACAATTGATACCATGGGAGAAACGGTGAAGCTTTTTTCTACCTGGTCGAGTCCAATTTCTTTAAGAGTAATATGGGCACTAAGGCTGAAGGGCATCGAATATGATATCGTACACGAGGACCTCTCCAATAAGAGTGATTTGCTTCTTCAGTATAATCCTGTTTACAAGAAGGTTCCCGTGCTTGTTCACAATGACCAAGTCATTTGTGAATCACTCATGATTCTCGAATATGTTGATGAGATATGGAAACACAACCCTTTGTTGCCTGAAGATCCTTATGAGCGAGCCACAGCTCGTTTTTGGGCCAGGTTTAGCGATGATAAGGTAATGTTCTCCTGACAGAGATTAGTTACTAATAGATGTAATCTTAAGTCGTAACATGTAAGATTTAAACATTGAAGGTAGGATTTTCTAAACTTGTTGATTAAGAACAATAGACTTGAAATTGAATGGCGTCGTGCTCTCTAATCTTCCAGAGGGACCCGATAGTCGAGCTTCTCTCACTAAAAGTTTCATCCAGTATTCTCTTGGGGTTTATTTCGTATCATATTAAAAGTGATTTACTTGAACTTAATATTACTAATTAAGATGGGTCTAATTGCGTCGCTATATGATTACTTTCCGTTGGGGGTCATAAAGGAATATAAATGAATGGAATTGTGTCCCATTACATCTTACCCTAAAAATCCAAAGTAACCAACCCTTAATTACGATTGTAAAAATATAATTTTATCGTTAATTTAACAATATGATATTCACCAAGTTAAAATTTTCTTTGTTTTTTTTGCTATTTATAAAAACAATTCTGTTAATCGGGGCTATTTTAATTAGGAACCCAACCCCTTGCACCACGCGTTGCTACACTCGTGGTTTACTGGAGAGTAGGAACAGCAGAACAGTCTACTGGTGGCTTATTTGAAACAACAATGAGTGTATTTGGTAAAATGAAATTGCGGCAGTAATCAAATGAATAACACAACGTAAGGAGCATTTTTCTCATTCTTAAAAAGGGCATGACAGTACATGTCATTAATTGTTATCCAACAAAAAATCGTATAAACATATAAAATCAATGGTGATGTGAGGGACTATTGATTATACCGTACATTTAGCCAGGTGAATATTCACACTAATGGTTTACTTTGCTTGAACGTCTAAACTATACTGTGTAGTTTCAGTACAATTGGCTTGCTACCTAACTTACCAATTAATTATTTCACATTTCTTGGAAGCAGGTATTACCATCAATAGTATTTGGTGTTTTTGTGAAGCAAGGAAAGGAGCAAGAAGAAGGCATAGTTGCATCCATAGAGAACCTAAAACATTTGGAGGAAGAGCTGAAAGGAAAGAAGTTCTTTGGTGGGAAGAAAATTGGTTTAGTAGATCTTGCACTGGGCTGGCTTGCTTATTACCTTGGTATTGTTGAGGAGATTACGGGTCTAAAACTCGTAGACCAACAAAAGTTCCCTTCTTTAGCTGCCTGGATCCATGAATTTGCAGATCATCCAGTAATTCATGAAGCATTGCCACCAAGAGAAAAACTTGTTGCCAAGTCAATTGCTATGCGTGAAACTTATCTTTCAAAACATGGGCATAACTAGTGGACAACCTGCTCTTTTTGTTGGATAACTATTGAAAGGAATGATAATGCTTGAAAGAGATTGTTCACATCAAATGCGACGGTGATTTGTTGAAAAACCAAAATTGAATAAAAGATGTAGAATAATGCATGCTTCGAGGTCATTTATCTGTGGGATCAGCAGTTTTTGCTTGTTGGACCAAAACTACCATCTAAATCCAGAAGGTTTATTCTCTCATGCAAACTCTTTTATTATATTTCTAAATTAACATTAACACAAGTTCACTTTTCAGACTTAATTGCTACAAAATAGCTCAACTTGAACCACTACGAGATAAATATAATTAGCATCTAATTTTGACAATATCAAAATAGAAAAAGTTTCCACGCCTCACTTTAAATAGGTTCTTTTTCTTTTAAAATCATTAACATCAACAAATTTCTTCCCATTGAAACAAATTTACGGGTGGCAGTTTCAAGTCTTTTTGTTGTTTAAAATTGGCAAGTGGTTAGCTTATGACAATTATTTGAAAAGGGTGAATACTGCTAGCCTTTTATACAATTTCTGAGAATGAGGAAAGTGGTATGTCCATTCATTGAAATCAAAGTGGGGAAGGAAGATAACACCTAGTTTTGGTATGACTATTGGACCTCCCATAGTCCATTAATCCTAAAGGTTGATATTTCTCATCTCATCAACAAAATCCCTCCTCAAGCTAGATTGAATAGGGTGATTAAATCAAACTCTTGGAGGTTTTTAGGAGAGGTGTAGATAGAATATTGAGGTACTTTCCTAACTACTTACCTAATGCTTCTATTAGTGATTAGCCTATTTGGTCTCTTTGCAACAAAGGCGAGTTCTTTAATGTTACATACCTCAAAGTTTTTAAACCAAGTTTTCCTCTACTTCCGTGGTTTAACATTGTCTAGAAGGGCTCTTTAAAACCCAAGGCTTCCTACATCACTTGGCTAGAAGTGAGGAATAGGTTGAAAATAAAAGAGATGATTTTTGGTTTGAATGATGTCTTATGCGAATTATGCAATTTGGAAGTGGAAAGCAATGATCGCCTTTTCTTCAAATGCCATTATATAACTTCTTTATGGGCTAGTGTTCAACACAGTCTAAATCTTATATGCTTGGAGAATGATTGGAAAAATATTTTGAGATGGTTAAATATTTTTCCACAGGACAAGAAGATTTGTCTTAGCCTCAGTTTAAATTGTGCAGTTATTTGGTTTGAGAGAAACCAAAAAATTTTCAAAAATAGCAAAATAGACAAACATGTATTAGCTTATAGATTAATTTACTAGATTAGAGAAACATTGGTGGCTAATCAAATGGTGGAGAAACTGAGGGAGCACTCAAAAAGACAGTGGAATCTATAATTTCCTTAATGTTTATAGGCTAATCAGATTACTTTGTATGTTCCTACTTTAGTTGACTTTTGTAAATATATTGCCTTAGTGCCTAGTAATATAACTTATTGATGCCTTTCAAAGCTATGAAATGAATTATTATATAATTTTCTAAAACAATTGGCAACTAGTAACCATAATTTTTATTGCTAAAACATAAACCATTAGTGATAATCATATTGGAATCCAACCGTGATCAAAATCACGAGTACAATGGAAAACAAAACTTTTAAAAGATTCCAAGCTAATCTCAATAATTGAATAAAACAAATTAGAAATTGTACCTTGTTCGTCTTCCTATTGAAATACCTTTGAAACTTTTTCGGATTGATCAATTATGAGTTTTTCAAATGTCCAACCTCTGATGGTATCCATAAAGCAATTCTTAAGACTTGATTTGAGAGCAAGAAGACAAAGTGCTAGCTTTTAAAAGAGTTCCTCCCTTTTTAAATAGAAAAATCATAATGGTCCCCAAAGTTTCTCAAAATTTTTAACTAAGTCTAACTTAATTAAATTGATTTTTCTTTCACAAATTGCTCTTTGATGTGTGATCTATTAGGTTCTTAATAAATTAGCAATGATTATAAATTACAATTCTAATTCTCAATCAGAATTAGATAAATTAAATCTTCTTTTAATTTATCTTTAATTCTCCAATTAAACAATTTATAATCATAAATCATGATTGACATCTAGATATATATCATAATTACCCAAATATCAGGAATGTCAAAGTGATTGACTTAACCTATCCATACATGGCTATGATGTATAATTTAATCCTTTCTTCATTCAATATTCTAACTTGACAAAGTATGGATATAGTGTCTACTCTTATCATCCAATCATGTTTGTTCTTACTCATTAGTAATTGATTTATAATTGAAATTTAAAAGCACATTTTCAAATGTCAATTCAATCTGGCCAGAGAATTTCATAAATCATTACTAATTAAGAATAGTAGAATATTCTCTCTAATTACTTTAGAGTGACGAATCTTATATTGACTTACTCAGCTATCTCCATATGGTTCATACTGTATCCAATTACTACTAATTGAATTTTCCTAAGATGATTCATAAGTAGCATCAAAACACAGTAATTCTCACACGAGATACCTTGATAATCTTAAATCCGAAGATCAATTATTTAACCATCATTATGATATAATCCATAGACATATCAATAATATTCCATCAAGAATTCTCATCATCGAGTCAGTTCAGTGACTTATTCTCTAATAATCACTCACACATTAGTTTAAGTATTTCTATACTTTAATTTATGAGATCAATTACTTTCTTCATACGAAAGAAACATAATGTGTACTACTTTTATCGTTTCAACAATATCCCATCTTGATAATACTAAAACGAGGAACATTTAGGAATAATACATATGTAAATTGAATCTCACAATTATGATCTCATCATAATTTCAATTACAAAGCAATTACTCCAAGGATTTTATCTTTAGTAGTAAAACATAAAATATTAATTAAATTAATACATAAAGAGAAATAAAGCCTTTTCATTAATTCAAAATAATGTCGTGCATTAATTTGCATCGAATTGATTGGATGCAAGGACATAAACTAGCAATCTCCCACTTGCACTAAAGTTAATCCCCTATGAATCTAACACCATATCCATCCATATGTCGATCATTTCTCTTTGAGATAATGGCTTAGTAAGAGGATCTGCTAGATTCTATTCAGTGGGAACTCGCTCCATTGCTATATCTTTCCGCTCCGCTATCCCCTTGATCAAGTAAAACTTCCTGAGTATATATTTGGACTGTTGATGAGACTTAGGTTCCTTTGCTTACGCAATAACACTATTGTTGTCACATTACAATACTACAGGCTCAATAATGCTAGGAACTAATCCAAGTTTAGTGAAGAACTTCTTAATCCAAATTGCTTCCTTTGTCACCTAAGACACTGAAATGTACTCTGCTTCGATCGTTGAATCTGCAGTGGTTGGTTGTTTGTAAATCTTTCAACTTACTGCACTACCATTTAGAATGAAGATATACACTGACTGTGATCTTCTATCATCGGGATCTGATTGAAAACTAACATCTAAATATCCCTGAACCCTTAGTTTATCTCTATAGACCATGAAAATATCTTTAGTTCTTCTCAAGTACTTTAAGATATTTTTCACAACCATCCAGTGACCCTTAGCAGGATTAGACTGAAACCTGCTCGTTATGCTCAAAGTGTAAGAAACATCTTGTCTAGTACATAGCATCACATACATGATTGATCTAATTGTCGAAGCATATAGAATACAATCCATTTTATTTCTCACTTCATGTGTCTTTGGACACATTCTCTATGAGATAGAAATCCCATGCGAAATGGGTAAGAATACCCTATTGGAATTCTCCATGTTAAACCTCTTTAGCACTTTATTTATATATGTGGATTGGGACAATCCAAGAAACCTCTTTAATCTATCTCTATAGATTTTTATTCCCAGAATATAGGCTGCTTCACCCATATCCTTCATAGAGAAGTTCTTGGATAACCAAAACTTTACAAACTGTAGCATAGGTATGTTATTTCTAAATAGTAATATGTTATCCACATAGTACCAAGAAAATGATTGCACTCCCACTAACCTTCTTATAGACATATGGTTCATCCACATTTTTTATAAAATCAAACTCTTTGGCTATCTCATCAAAACGAATGTTCCAACTTCGTGACACTTGCTTAAGTCCATAAATGGACCTTTGCAACATGCATACTTGATTAGGAAATCTCTTGGATTCAAAACCGTCAAGTTGTATCGTATACACATCCTCCTGCAAATTCCCATTGAGAATTGTTTTTTTGACATCCGTCTGTCAAATTTCATAATCATGATATGCTACTATAGCTAGCAAGATCCTGATGGATTTTAACATAGCTATTGGCAAAAAGGTTTCATCAAAATCAACCCCTTGTTCTTGCTTGTAACCTTTAGCCACTAATCTTGCTTTGTATGTATGTACATTACCATTCATGTCAGTATATACATTACCATTCATGTCATTTTTTCTCTTAAAAACCCACTAGCATCTAATAGGTACAACACCAATAGGTGCATCAACCAAAGACCATACTTGGTTAGTGCACATGGATTCTATTTCAGATCTCATAACTTCTTGCCATTTTAAAGAATCAATGTCAGACATTGCTTCTTTAAAAGTAGTAGGCTAATCATGTATGAGTGATACATTAACCTTTCCCTACTTAATATGTAGATCTAATCTAATGGGAAGACGATGTATCTTATTTCGTCGCAGACTATGTGTCTCCTGAACTCTGGGTTGTACATCATATGTATTAACTTGAGGTTCTTGTTTCATTTTGATGTGAATTGATGGCTCTTGAATTTCTCTAAGTTTAACCTCACTCCCACTACTTTCTTTAAGAATAAATTCTCTTTATACGAATGTAGCATGTCTTGAGACAAATAACCTTGCTCAATAAGATGATAAAATTGATAACCAAAACTTTCTTTCAAATACCCTACAAATTTGCATTTATCTGATTAGCTTAAAGCTTATCAGATATAACACGCTTCACATAAGCTTCACATCTCCAAACTTTTAAGTGTGATAATCTAAATCTTCTACTAGTCCATATCCTATATGGTGTTTTATCAACTGATTTAAATGGAACTTTATTTAAAAGATATATTGCCGTTTCAATTGTGCATCCCTAAAAGGATATAGGAAGGACTGCGTGACTCATCTTAGAACATACCATATATATTAGTGTACAATTTCTCCTCTCAGAAACTCAATTATGCTGTGGAGTTGCAGGAAGAGACCATTGTGAGAGAATCCCATTATTTTTTAAGTAATCAAGAAACTCGTGGTCGAAGTATGCAACACCTCAATCTGATCTAAGTGTCTTAACACTTTTGCCAGTTTGTTTCTCTACCTCTAGTCTAAATTCTTTGAACTTTTCAAATGATTCAAACTTTTTTTTCATCAAGTACGCATAACCATATCTAGAATGTTCATCTGTGAACTTAATAAAATACGAGAATCTACCTCTAGCATTTTTAGACATAGGCCTACATACATATGAATGTATTAATTCTAGTACCTTATAAGCATGTTGTCCCTTTCCCTTAAAAGTAGTTTGGTAATCTTTCCCAATAAATAAGATTCATAAGTTTCATATGATTCATAATCAAAAGGATCCAAATATTCTTCTTTATGTAATTTTGTGATTCTAGTTTCATTGATATGACCTAACCTATAATGCCATAAATAAGATAGAGTTTGGTTACTTAATTTTCTTTTCTTGCTATTTATATTAAGAATTAGCCTTTTAAGGTCTAACTCATACATATCATTTGTAAGTAATCCATATTCATAATAAACATCATCTTTATAAAAAGAACAACTATTATCCTTAATTACAAAGACAAATTCATTCAAATCCAATTAAGAAATAGAAATGATGTTTCTTGTAATAATAGAAGCATAATAACAATTATCAAGTTCTAATACAAGACCAGAAGGCAAAGTCAAACTACAAGTTCCTATAGCTAATGTAGCAACTCTTGCTCTATTTCCAACTCACAAACCCACTTCGACTTTCTTCAATGATCTACTCCTTGTTAACATTTGCTTGTTATTACATATATGAGAACCATAACCAGTATCTAATACCCAAGAATTTGGAAAAAAAGTAGAAAGATTGATCTTAATCATAAATAGACCTAAAGAGTCAGCTTCCTTAAGCTTCTTATCTTTCAAGCTAGCAAGATAAGATGGGCAGTTCCTCTTCCAATATTCATTGACTCCACAATAAAAACATGTGCCCTTGTCATTGCTCTTCTTTTTGATACCTTCTTTTGCTTTGACTACATTAGTAGAAGCCTTCTGATTCTTATTCTTATTCTTCTTAAAGCCCTTTTTTTCGCTTTTAGAAGAACCAACAATAAGTACATAACTGGCTTCCTTCTTAAGGCATCCTTCCGCAGTCTTGAGCATGTTTAACAGTTCAGTCAATATCATATCCTTCTGGCTCATGTTGAAGTTCACAACGAACTGTGAAAAGCTCGAACTTAGAGACTGCAGCACCATATCAACACTTAACTTATAGTCCATGACAAAAGCTAATTGGGCCAATTTTCAATATACCCAATCATATTCAGCACATGCAAATTGACTGAAGATCCTTCTGTCATCTTGCATTGAAACAGTGCCTTGGAGCTTTGATATCTCTCCACCCTTCTTGTACCAAATAACTCCTTAAGATGTAGTATCATAGTAGGTGCATCCATGTTCTCATGTCACCTTTGAAGTTTAGGAGGCATGCAAACTAACATCACACATGTAGCTTGTTCAACATCATCAACATAATGCTGATATTTCTCCCAATCTTCATCAGACGCATCTAAACAAGGCTCCGATCGAGTAGGAGTATTAAGAACATGTAACTTCTTTTCTTGCCTAAGAACTATTCTTAAGTTTCATAACCAGTCTGAAAAGTTGGGTCCAGTCATCTTTTTAACATCTATGATGCTCCTCAATGTCAGGTTGGTACTCATCTTCAAATTCAATAACAGAAAAAAATAAAAGGATCAAATATTAGTTTATATCCAAAATCAAATAAAATAAGGACTTTAAAATTATTTGATTACTCCCATTATTTTATTCAAAATAATAGCTTCACTATTATATCAAAAAATTATCAAATAATTTTCTAATGGGCTAGGATCTTATTTAAAATTAATCGATCTTGAGTTTGCTCAACAAACTAACTAAAATTAAATTAGGTAGAAAACTACTTTTCAATCACATCTCATGTGACTCTTAGAACCGTTAGGTGACAACTTTTTCCAAAATATATCACATATATTATTCCTAACCTTATCTTTAAATCTATATGATCATGAGTTTACTCATCCAAATCATATAAATTTAGTTAAGTAGGACCCTTTAATTTAAGATAAAACATATCCGGGCTTAAGTGACCTTGAGTTTACTCAACAAGTGAAGCAATAAACAAAAATCTGGTTTTATTCTCAAATAATGGAAGGCAACTGTCACGTTTCTAACGTGTACTTAATATTTTATTGAGGGATTAAAAATTTCAAAAACTTCCAATCTCATCAAAATAATATAATCTCATTATATTTATAATTTCAAACATAATCTAATTATGAAAGAAATTATTTAAAACTTTTGCTTGATTTTAATTATTGATTTGATAATAAATTTAGTTTAATAATTCAACTCTTGAAAAATTAAATTAAATTCCAAAATTTGAACTGATAAAAATTCTCTGTGAAAACAATTTTCAAAATTATAGTAAAACATTTTTTAAAATTTATTAAGAGTATACATTAATTTAATCTCTATTAAATTAATTAAATTGAAAATTTAAGGTGATAATATCATTTAAAAACAAATAAAAAGTGATGGGAGGGTACTTAGCGTGTGCACTACACGGGCAAGATGATGACACGTGGGGTGCATACACTACACACGTCCCACGGTCAAAAGGGGTCGTCTGCTACAGACGATCTTCGAGGATGATGGGCACATGTCCCATACACCCCGATCGTATTCACCAGAAACGTCTAGCTCTTTTTGCAACTGCCTCCTCATCTTTCCACGTTTTTCAGAAAACCAATGCTTCCATTTCCCTCGTGTGTTAAACCGTAACCCACGTTTTCAAACCAATGCTCCCATGTTTCTTCAACTGCTTTCTTACTCCACCACCCTTGCTGTCGTAAATTGGTATCCATCGTGATACCTTGGGTTGTTCAAGATGGCATCGCTTGTGGTGTCGCGAGTGACGCCAGTGAGTGGCATCAAGGGATGCTTATGTCACTAACGACACCTTACGTTGCCACCGGCACCCTCCTCGAAGAGCATCGTCCAGTGACGCCAGTGAATGGGTGGTGTGATTCATTGGGTCGTCGAGTTCCACAGATGGGCAATTTGCATAAATACAAAGGCAATAAGAAAATCACAAGCATATAAGAAGCAGATTTTATAGATCTAAAGTAACCAACGTACAATAAGAATACGCATATGCATATAGAAAACAATTTTCAGAACAATCGCATACTCATATTTTCATAATTGTCACATGAAAGGCACTTAGCAGAAAAACACAAAACATCCTTTTTCATTTAGATGCGAGAAAATAAAATGTGGGCATCTTATGATATTTACCGAATGAGTTATTCAGACAATAAACACAAGCACAAATACTTTCTCTTAAGGTTTTAGATTTTTCAGAACCTAGGGAAACATGCATAAACATAATTCAAAAATTGACCGAAAAAGGTCTCGGAGAAAGACAAAACAAAAGCATAAAACATTAATTTTTATCAAAATCAACAACAATCAATCAACTAAACTAGGTTAAATGGTTAACCGGGCTCTGATACCACTGTTAGAATCCAACCGTGGGTGCTGTGAAAAACAAAACATTTTACAGATTTCGTACAGATTCCGATAATGGAATAAACTTGAATAAAATACAAAATGAATTAAAAATTGTACCTTGTTCGATTTCCTATTGAAATATATTTGAGACTTTTTTTTGATTGATAAATCATGAGCTATTCAAATGTCTAGTCTCTGATGATATCTACAGAGCAATTCTCAAGGCTTGATTTGAGGGGAAGAAGATAAAGTGCTAGCTTTTAAAAGAGTTCTTCCCTTTTTAAATAGAAAAATCATAATGGTCTTTAATTAAAATTAAATTTCTTTAATTATAATTAAAATCAAATTATAATTATAATTAATTTAATTTTAATAAAATCAAATATCTCATATTTGATTCCCAAAATTTCATAAACTTTATAATTAAGTTCAACTTAATTAAAAAAATTTCACAAATTGCTCTTTGACATATGGCCCATTAGGTTCATAATAAATTGATAATGACTATAGACTACAATTCTAATTCTTAATTAGAATTGGATAAATTAAAACTTATTTTAATTTATCTTTAATTATCTAATTAAACAATTTATAATTATAAATCATGATTGACGTCTAGCAATACGTCATGATTACCCAAATATTAGGAATGTCAAAGTGATTGACTTAACTTAACCTGTCCATGCATGGCTATGATGTATAATTTAATTCTTTCGTCATTCAATATTCTAATTGGACAGAGTATGGATACAGTGTTTACTCTTATCATTCAATCATGTTCATTCTTGCTAATTAATAATTGATATTTGAAATCACCTTTTCAAATATCAATTCACTCTAGCCAGAGGATTCCATAAATCATTACTAATTAAGAATAATAGAATATTCTCTTTAATTACTTTAGAGTGATGAATCCTATATTTGCTTACTGAATTATCTCCATATGGTTTATACTATATCCAATTACTATCGACTAAATTATCCTATGGCAATTTATAAATAGTATCAAAACACAGTAATTTCCACACAAGATACCTTGGTAATCTCAAGTCTAAGGATCAATTATACAATTATCATTATGAGATAATCCAAAATGCTTATAATTGGGTTAGTTTAGTAACTTATTCTTTAATAATCACCCACATATTATTTTAATTATCTCTATACTTTAATTTATGAGATCAATTACTTTCCTCATAAGAAAGAAACATCATTTGTGCTAGTTTTACCATTTCAACAATATCATGTCTTAATAAAACTATAACTAGGAACATTTAGGAATAATACATAAGTGTAAATTGAATCTCATAATTATGATCTCATCATAATTTCAATTACACAGTAATTATTCTAAAGGACTTTACCTTTAGTATTAAAACATAAAATATTAATTAAATTAATACATAAAGATAAATAAAGCTTTTTCCTTAATTCAAAATAATGTCATACATTAATTTGAATCCAATTGATTAGCTACAAGGATATAAACTAACAAATCAACAGTTTCCTGCTTTGTTACCAATTTGTATAAGTAGTGGAGAACTATATAATTATCATCTTAAAGTAAATCAAAGTTAAAATACAAAGATGGAAATATTTTTAATAACATAATAAAATTGATATAACATAAAAATGTGACTACTTATTTCATTATAACATGTTTTAGATAACTTCAAGTGATTCGATATTAAATTCAATTAAATCTAGACTAATGTAATTTAAAAAGACTCTTAGAGTACTTGAATTGATTAATTTGACAATTTTGTTACTTATTCAAAGTTGCAACATAATACTAAAAGCAAATTTTGTTTCTAATACTCTCATGTAAACTTAATTTTTTATAACTCCAACTGATAGGATTGAATTATCTTATATTTTCTTATGTATTTCCATGTGATTTCAATATTATTTTTAAGATAAAATGCTTAATTTGTGTTTAATTTGTGTTGACTGTTAGATTGTATATGTTAATATATATTTGAGACCAAAAAGACAAGATTCTAAAGCAAATTGGAGCATAAATATTTAACAAGGAAAAGCAGAAAATAAAAAGAGATTATAGCTTGTTGGTAGCGGCATAAAACAAAAATGAAGACATGAAGAAAAGAACGTGAGCTGCATAGACAATGGTGAAGCAAGGAGCAGCTCACGTGTACATTGGAAGCATGCATACTGAAGAAATGGCCATGAGAACAAAACACATGCAACTTGTTGGTGAAACGACATGTAGCTTATCGTTAGAGGCAAAGGTTCTGCGTAGGTCTTTAAAGAAGAATGAATAGTGGCGTGGCCACAAATATTATTTATCCCATCAAGCTACAGTAAGGGGGAGAGTGGCGTGAAGAGAGCTAGGAGGGGGATCCCTCTTATATTTTTCGTTTCTTTTTCATAGTTGGCCATCTTTCTTCTTTAATGTGCTTAGGGTTTTGTTTAGTTTAGTTTTCTTAGTTTAATTTTCTGCTCTATTATTTCTTGTTTTAGTCTTTAAATACTTGTTATCTTTGATGTATTTTGTTTAAATATTTTTGTTGAACCTTAGTTATTGTTATTTGTTAATGAAATGCTTTGTTTTGCTTAATTTGAGTGTTGTTGTTAATTTTCCAGCTTTTAGTTTGTTAATTTCTTTTGTTTTATTAAAATTTTCAGCCCTTTATTTTAGTTACTTAATTATTTTATTAGTTTGTTTAAATTTTATTTTAATTATTTTAGTTATATTTAGCTAGTTTAGTCTTGGGTTGGAATTTAATGGTGGAATTTTAGCTTAATAATTAGGAGAATTGACTTCAAATTGATTGGTTTTTATGATTTAGGATAGGATTGATTTGGAATTCTAAGAAAATATCATGAACTCGGAATTAAAACTTAGGATTAGCTGCCCCAGGTGTAATTCTTACATCAATTGCTAGGATTGAGCCATATGATACGTAATTGTCCTTGGCGATTTCCACAAGTGGCAATAAGCTAGTAGGATTTGTTAGGATGCTTAACCTAGTCTAGGATTCTAATTTTCTAGGTTACACAGTCCGAGCTTGTGTGATTATAGCTTAGTTTAGCCGTTCCCTAGTATGTTAAATGCTGCTACGTCATTAAATCTAGAGAGCTTATTCTAATTTGCCTCGTGGTTAGGGGTAGGTTTTCTATCGTAGAGGACCTTTCTAAAATTACAGGAACTGAAGGTTTGAGAGCTTGTTCAAACCTATAGGCTAGGATTGTAGACCAATCACAATTTATCTGTTTTGAGTATCAATTATAAGACCAAAATCCCGAATTTATCTTCCGCCCAACTTTTTGTATTTGTTATTTGTTTCTTCTTTGTTTGCTTATTTGTTGTTAGTTGTCTTGTTTATTTAGTTTTAATGTCTCTCAAATTCAAGTTTTCTTATTGTTTTCCTTTTAGACAGCATTAGAATAGCTTTAGCGCACCCCTAGCTCCTTGTGGAAACGACCCTGACTTGTCTTGCTACATAGTAGATAGGTTAATTAGGAAATTTTATGATTTGAGAGTTCGTGACGACTTATCAATTTTGGCACCGTTGTTGGGAAGTTGACATTTGTGTTTTGGCTTTTTTTAGTGTTGTGTTTTTTTTATTTTTGTTTTCATTGTTCTTAGTTACTTTGTCTTCGGTTTGTTTTAATTTCACAACTTTTTTTTATTTTTCGACCGTTTAGCGGCATGACTCATTTTGATATGCTTTTGATTTTAATTTTTCATATTATCCTTATTATGATGATGAGTTTCCATCTGTTACTACTTTTAGGTTTGAGCATCAAGTGGTAGATTTCACACCCTTAATTGCGTAAGTATTGAGGTATGACTAACAAGTTAAAGTATGTAACGTTTGCTCATTTTTGAATTATTCTTTTTGTACGTGTCCTGTTTTGCAGGATATACAATACAAGTTTGCTTCTCCACCAAACTACTATCAAGAGCATTCTTACTTTTAGCCAGAGCCTCCACTTCCACCATCACTGCTATAATCTAATGAGATATTTTTGGAGAAGATTATAATAAGTTTGGCAATGAGCACTTTTCAATTCCAATAAGAAACAAAGAGTAACTTTGAAAAGTTTAGAAAAACAATTGATCCACTTGGCGGATGCGGTAAAGAATATAAAAGCCCGAGCGTCTGCAAGTATTCTTAGCCTACGTAAGTCTTGTCTCAACTATTCTATTCTATTCTAGCGATTAGCGAGCATAGCCGCTAATATGGAAACTCAAGCAGCATCATCAGTCCAAAGACACGCGTAATCACTTACGTGAATGGGCCCCAGCATACTCATGAATATCTCCAACTTCCAGCCTATTACAAAAAACATGGAAACTCGCATATGGTTTGAATAAGTCAACCGTCATATGATAAACAAGATATATGTTCCTTAGCTTGAAAGTAATATACGCGTCTTTGTCTAGTTAATTTAAGTCATTTTAGAATGCAAACGAGGGAAAGCTTTTAAACAATCTGTAAAAATTACTCTTTTACCAAAAAAATCTTGTGCACCCAGTACTCATAGCATGGCTGTTCACTTCGAAGTAAAGAACGTGAATTGAAGTGTGATGGCTGGTTTACAAAAACCATTAAATGAATTGAATTGCTTATAAAAAAGCCATCATATTCTGGTCTTTTCTTGCAGAGCCAACACAATTGATACCATGGGAGAAACGGTGAAGCTTTTCGCTACGTGGTCGAGTCCATTTTCTTTAAGAGTAATATGGGCACTAAGGCTGAAGGGTATCGAGTATGATATCGTACACGAAGACCTCTCCAACAAGAGTGATTTGCTTCTTCAGTATAATCCTGTTTACAAGAAGGTTCCCGTGCTTGTTCACAATGACCAGGTCATCTGTGAATCACTCATAATTCTCGAGTATGTTGATGAGATATGAAAACACAACCCTTCGTTGCCTGAAGATCCTTATGAGCGAGCCACGGCTCGTTTTTGAGCCAGCTTTGGCGATAATAAGTTAATGTTCTCCTGACAGAGATTAGTTAGTAATAGATGTAATCTCAAGTCGTAAAATGTAAGATTTAAACAATGAAGGTAGGATTTTCTAAACTTGTAGATTAAGAACAATAGACTTGAAATTGAATGGCGTCGTGCTCTCCGATCTGCTGGAGGGACACGACAGTCAAACTTCTCCCACTAAAAGTCTCATCTAGTATCCTCTTAGGGTTTTTTTTTTTTATTACATTAGATATCCCAGCTTAACCGGACTAATCCTATTAGAGTTTATTTTGTATCATATTGAAAGTGATTTACTTGAACTTAATATTACTAATTAAGATGGGTCTAATTGCATCGCTATATGATTACTTTTCAATGGTGGTCATAAAGGAATATAAATGAATGGAATTGTGTCCCATTACATCTTATCCTAAAAATTCAAAGTAAACAACCCTTAATTACGATTGTAAAAATATAATTTTATCGTTAATTTATAAATATGATATTCACCAAGTTAAAACTTTCTCTATTTTTTTTTTGCTATTTATAAAAACAATTCTATTAATTGGAGCTATTTTAAGTAGGAACCAACCCCTTGCACCACGTGTTTCTACACTCATGGTTTACTGGAGAGTAGGAACAGCAGAACAGTCTTCTGGTGGCTTATTTGAAACAACAATTAGTGTATTTGGTAAAATGAAATTGCGGCATTAATCAAATGAATAACACAACGTAAGGAGCATTTTTCTCATTCTTAAAAAGGGCATGACAGTACATTATTTTAGTTGCGTGTCATTAATTGTTATCGAACAAAAAATCGTATAAACATATAAAGTCAATGGTGATGTGAGGGACTATTGATTATACCGTACATTTAGCTAGGTGAATATTCACACTAATGGTTTACTTTGCTTGAACGTCTAAACTATACTGTGTAGTATTAATTAGTACACTTGGCAACTTATACCAATTAATTATTTCTCATTTCTTGGAAGCAGGTATTACCATCAATAGTATATGGTGTTTTTGTGAAGCAAGGAAAG
>JANZXR010001632.1:0-17330 GCA_027575705.1 Erythroxylum echinodendron | reverse complement strand
TCAAGGTACAAGTTGAACCTATATTGGTCAATAATCGGTCTATACATCTTCTGAATCATGAAGAAAGAAGATTATATAGGATTCTGAGGGATCAAAAGTCAGAACCATATCCACTGAAGATAACTAAAGATCGATATACTATCTACCCAGTCATATGTAGAACATTGATCAAGATTGTACCATATGTACAACCTAGAGCTTCAAACATTGTACGCAATGTAGAAAAAGGGAAACAGAAGATGTACCCTGAAGGAAAAATAGGTGATCTTACAGATGATCAAATATAAGAAGCTGTGAGAAACATAGATGAGGCATGCAATGCAGAGCAATCAAGAGGAATTTATGTTTCACACCACATTTCAAAAGCATCAGGAAGTCATGTGGATGCTTCACCACAGATGCAACTTCTCAGGTAGTTGGAAGAGTGACCAAAGGACAATTCAGAACTATCATGGTCAAAGGTATTAGTTTCAACTTAGAAACTCTTATGAACCTAATCATGCACCTTAGACCTTTAAGTTCTATATCTTTAATTAAAGATGTCCTTCACCTTCTTAGAAAACCAATACCAAAACTACCAAAACTTGATGACCTTGATCTCCCTGAAGGAAAACAATTGTTCAAACCTCTTGTGATCAAAATCATTGAATTAGATGTTTTGTCTTCAGAAACACATGTTGAAACAAACTTCTATCCATCAAGTGCACCTCAACGAGTTCCTACAATTGCTATGGAAGAAGTTAGTCACTCTCAGCAGTGGAGTCAGGAAGCCTTAGTGAAGGAGATTGAATAAATTCATACTAAAGTTGATGATTTGAGTGACTCAGTTGGTGATTTACATAAGGAAGTAGCTTATTTACGAGTGTCAATAGAAGAAGACCTAAAGTTAATCAGAATTGATATGCAACGTATGTTTTCTAAAATCATGAAGCATTTGAGATAAACTTTGTGATTAATAACAAATAGGGAGAGAAGAATAGAACAAAGGGGGAGAAAAGTAGAAGGAAGAAGAAAGAAGAAAAGAATAGAGGGAGAAGAGCAGAAGCAGAAGTAGAAGAAAGAAAAACAGAAGAAAGAAGAGAAGAACAGATACAAGAAAAGAAGATAGCATATGTGTATAATGCTTAATGTCTTCTTATTCATTATCTGAATAAAAATTGTTCATTCACTTTTATCTTTCTAAATTATGATTATTTGTTATCATCAAAAAGGGGGATATTGTTAAGTTAAGAGGACTTTACGATGACTAATTTTGATGCAATCAAATAATAATAATATTAGAAATAAATGAACTAGTTTGATGAGTGTGTTAAGTGTGCAGGAGTACAAAACATAGAAGAAAGAAAAACACAGAAGAAGTGGAAAACACAGAAGAAAGAAAAACACAGAAGAAAGGAAAACATAAAAGAAGTGGAGAACACAGAAGAAAGAAAAACACAGAAGAAGTAGAGAACACAGAAGGAAGCAAAACACAGAAGGAAGCAAAATACAGAAGGAAGCAAAACACAGAAGACGCAAAAAATATAGAAGAAGAAAAATAAAGAAGAAGCAAAAGATACAGAGGAAGTGAAAATACAAAAGAATCAGAAAATACAGAAGAAGCGCAAAACGCAGAAGAAGAAAACATAGACGATACAAAGAAGAAGATACGCTAGTATGTCGAACAGTTAGTTAGTTGGAGTTAGTTACAAAACTCAACCAAATAACAGTTTTACAAGATTCAAGAAGCAGTTATCAAGATTCAAGAAGTAGTTATCAAGAATCAAGAAGCAGTTGGAGACTTAGACTATAAATATTAGTCGTAGTCGAAGATTGAACAACCTTTTAAAAAACCTTTGAACAATTAATGATCTTTGAGCTTTCAAGTGTATACTTATAAAGAAAAATTCTGTAGTGCGATACTAGAGAGCTAAACCTATTGTAACAAAAGCTCACAATATCTTTTTAGTGAGAGAAAGAAAAGGATAAGAGCCTGGAGAGGCTAAGATAGTAGAAATAATACTTGGTGTAAGAGACGTGAAGAGGCTCTGGAAGGGAAGAAAGAATGTAAATTTGTTGAAGTATAGTGAAAACTCAGACGAACTTTAAAGACTGGACGTAGCCCATGGTTTAGGGTGAACCAGTATAAGAGTCTATCTTCTATCTTTCAACTTATTATATTTTGTAACAAGTATATAGAAGTTATTTGCGATTTAACTACGTAACAATTTTCATATAACGTTTGTGATATTCTTTTAACAAGTTAGAGAAGTTCTTAAAAAGAAATATTAAAGATTTTGTATGCACAAAAACAATACACAATTCACCCCCCTTCTTGTGTATATTGCATATTGTACGTGAATTCTATATTAACGAGTGGTTTACTTCAGTTATCATCAGAAAGGGGGAGATTGTTAAGTCAAGGAGACTTCACTCCTTCTATTGATTTTGATGAAAGTCAATTAATAATAATAATAGAAGATTGTGTGAACTATTTTGATGAGTTTGTTAAGTGTGTTGATAAATATAAGAGGCATAAATCATCAAGTCATTAGACAAAGAGAAGTCATTAGACGAAGCGAAGTCATCAGACGAAACGAAGACATAAGATGAATTATACAAAACAAATCAAGACGTTATAATTGAAGAACCACTTACAACGTCAGTTAGTTAGTTAGTTGGAGTTGGTTACAGTAGTCAACTAACAACTGATCTCTCAAGATTCTACAAGCAGTTTTCAGGAAGACCGTTGGAGATTTGGACTATAAATATCACTTATAGTTATAAGCAAATATATACAATAGATAATATACACAAGACATAACCTTACAACTCTGAACCTTCAACTCCCAATTCTTTACTTACAATACTGTAAAAAAATAGCTTAAGTGAAAAGAAGAAAGAAGAGAGATCAAGTTGACCTGTAACGTGAGTTTAGAAACCTCAAAATCTTTTCAGTGAAAGGGAAGGCTATAGCCTGAAGAGGTTAAGATAGCAGATAAAGAATACTTTGTGATCGAGACCTGAAGAGGCTCTAGAAGTGTGAAATAATACTTGTAAAAGTTGAAATAGATAGTGAAATCTCAGATATACTCTAATGACTTTACGTAACCCTAAGGTTAAGGGTGAACCAGTATAAATTGCGGTGTCATATTCTCTAACCCTTATCTCTTTAATTTCATATTGTTAGAAGAATAGATACAATTTCCACTATTGCATTACTCAAACGAATTAAGTGCGTTGTTTTGTAAATTGTCTGAATCTTTCAAGAAAATCAAGAAGTTTTTTTTAAAGATTTCAATCTTAGACGATTTATCACAATTCAAACCCCCTTCTTGTGTATTCTTACATATTACGTGATTTCTATAATAACAAGTGATTTAATTCAATACGACTATAGTTAATAAGATCCTTGTGGGTTTAAACATAACTACCAATAAAAACGTTTCATCAAAATCAGCTATTTATTTTTATTCTTAACCTTTGACACCTAACCTTGCTTTAAGCATGTGTAAATTACCATAAATATCATTTTTTTCTCTTAAAAACCATCTTGTATCCAATAAGTACAATACCATCATGAGGATCTACCAAATTTCATACTTGGTTAGTTTACATAGATTTCATTTAAAGTCTCATGGCTTCTTTTCCTTTTTAATAACCAACGTCAAGCATTACATACTTAAAAGTAGTAGGCTCATCATCTATGAGTGATGTTTTAACTTTCCTCTTTTCAATATGTAGATAATCTAATGTGAGATGACATATCCCACTAGTATGAAACGAATTATGTGTAGTTTGAACCTTTAGTTGTACATCATATGCATCAACTTGAGTTTCGTATTATATGTAAATGTGAATTTATGGTTCTTGAACTTCTCTAATTTCAATTGTTGATAGTTTTATATAAAAGGCTTTTAATACTATAAGTATAGAGATCGTATCTTATAGTATAAAAGATATCATTCCTACAAGGATTGGGTTATTCATCTAAAAACTTAAATGCATTTTGTCTAAGGTAATAAAAGATTAAATTAAAATAAATTAACTAAAATTGAAATAAACTAATAAAATAATTAATTGAATAAGTGAAGTTAGCAATAAGAATGGAGTTAATCAATAATGAAAACTTAGAGGTTATTCTATCCTTGTTTGTCTTCCCTCTATCTTGTTAATTCAATTATGCTTGATCCTACATATCATAAGGTTTTGATTGGCCTCTTCTGAGGTCTAATCAATTAATCCCAATTGAAATGGATAAGAATAGAATTGCAACCTTTCTATTCATAAATGTACTCCTAACTATTCAATAATATTTGAAGCAATTCTAAGGATTAACTCACAATTATGATCTCCTTTTAGTTGTTTATTAATCTAATATTTATAGGTCTATTAATGTACTAACTCGTATTGCACAACTTAACACATATAAATTGATTAAATCCTTTTGATTTCTTATTGAGTATAAGCATAAAAAAACCATAAAGCAATACTATATTAAATTGAACAAGAATAAAGTTTAACAAAACAATTCAAGAATAAACCCTAATATGAATTTAGAAATCCATAATCATGTTCAAGATACCACTAATCCAAATTAACATCCAAGACAATGAAATATAAGAAGAGACAAATATTGTCACTCAGTAACCCTTTGTGAAAATTCTTGCTATTTTTAAGAGATCAGTAGGTTTAATTTTATTGTAAGCACCAATTTTTTAGATTTTATTTAACAACCATCTAGTCTTTTAAAGTGAAGGCAAATACCTTATCATGAATGTTCCCTGTTTATTTAACCAGGTTACATTTTTATTGAGCTTGGTTGCAGTGTCATTCTAGCCTTTTGACATGAAAATCATTTTGTCATGAATGCCCCCATTTATTCAACTGTATCACAACTCTAAGCTAGATACCAGATCTATTCTTAACCTGATTTTCTTCAAAAGGCTAGTGGAATATGAATTTTATTTGACGAACTTTTTTTAATTTCTTAACCTACATTATTTCTTCTTAGTCAATCGCTTTCATGAAAGGTTACTAATGATGCCTATCAATTTAAATGAATGTAATTAAAAATGTATCTAAACAAATGTCATTAAGTAAACGAATAAGTGTCATATCCCAGTTAACGTGCATATTCATCCTAAAGATACTTAAAACATAAAATTTACAAGTTAATATGCCATTACAATTTAAATGTCCATGTTTAAAAGTAAGTCAATCCTGTTTAATTCTTACAAATGAGACATTCTCATAATGCACACATTATGTAACCAAATGTTCACTCAATTCCAACCTACCCAAAACCAACACAATGCAATTATAAAATCACACACAATTGAAATATAAGTGCATATACATCCCCACCTTTAAGAAACACATTATCCTCAACGTGGAAGCAAAAACTATAAAAATAAAAATAAATAAAAAGCAATAACAATAATTCTTATGGTGATTCGGGAGGTGATGGTATAGGAGATGGAAATTGGACACCTTAGGCAACAAATTTTTTTAATAATTTCTTTGTTTGATAATGTTGATGGTGCATGACCTCCATAGTGTCCATTCGACCCTCTAGGTGCTTATTATTCTCTTCTAGTTTTACAAGCATCATCTCCTAGCCTGTTTCCTCCACCTCAAATTCTTCACTTAATGAAACATGTTAGTGTTGTTGTGGAGGTGCATAACTAGAACATACCTGTCATGTCCTGTGTTTAAATTTGATTTAGAGTTGATATCTCAAAGTTCCATACCATGAATCTCCAAGATCTCAGATTGCCTCAAATGTATGTTATTTAAATTCTTACGAAAAGGAGGGGTTAGTTCATCAACAATAACACTATTAGAGCACTTATAAAAGAACCCATGCCTAGATATCTTTTCTTGGATCAGCGAAGTAACTATAGTTTGAAACATACGAGTGGATGTGCATACTTGATCCTTATCATCCATACATAAAAGTATAAATAAATCTTTTTTAGAGCACTTGTTACTTTGGCTAATAACAAAAATTATATGACGTGAATTTATGCAATAAAAATTGTTTAGGATTCTTAATAACATTATTTGGTGCATTGTGTAGGTTAAACACATCCAAACCCATTAATTGTTTCCAATATATATGAACATAAAATTTTTCATATGTTTCAACAATTTTTTTCTGTTGGAAAACCAAATATTTCTTCCACTCTATCATATTCCAAATTATATGCTTTTTTTGCAATCTAAACAAAAAATTATCTAACTTACTTGACTCATAGTCTAACGTTGTGTAGAATTCAAGAGTTAATTCTTCGAACACAATATAATCATAACTTATAAATTTATCCCTTTGAATTCTAGCACTCAAGGCCTTAAATTTTTATTTTAAGTTTAAGTCTTCTAAAATTTAAAAAACAAAATATTGAGGTGTAACAACTATTTTGGAACAAAGGGTTTGAAAATTTTTACATTGAGAGAAGATAAAAAAAGGAGCTTTAAAATGTGTTGTCAAATCATGTGCACCATTGCCCAACACCTTCATTCTTCCCTTGGGATTTGAGCATTTTGCAATTTGTTTGATTCTTCGAGACATTATGGAGAGTAAAATTTGCAAAATAACTAAGAAACCATAGCAAAAACATAATAAAGAGTCAAAATATAAGAGAGAGAAAGTGAGAACAAAATCTTGCAAAACCCACTAGAAAGATGTGTTTTAAGTTGGGAATCAATAGATTTGTATGTAAATAATGTTAATATAGAAGAAAGATGAAAGAAAATTGTGAAATCTTAGTGAAATTTGAGAGAAAACAATAAGCTATGGAGAGGGGCTACTATTTAGAGAGAGAAAGTGGGAGTTGCAAGATTGTGTAAATGGTCTATGATCGTGCAAGTGGTATAGTTAGTTGTTAGAACAATCGTGCATGTGGTGCATTATCGTGCCATGCATAGCCCTTTCTCCCTCCAAAATTGTCACATTATGCATCGTTTTTCTTATGCATCTTCTGAAATTTGTTCCCCAACCTATAACACATTTTCAATTATAATATTCATTAATCAAAATCACTAAAAAAAATAATGAACTTACACGTAAGAATTTACAAAAAACCTAATTAACATAACATTCCAATTTACGATCATTAGCTTGACCATTCCTCAATCAAATATCTTTAATTAAGACAAAGGAAAGAAATTACTTTCCTCTCTTGCAAAAAAGACTCCTCCAAAATATGGTTTACACCTATGTCCATTCACTTTGAATGTTTCCTTTTTATCATTCTCCAACTCTAGAGCTCCATGTTTGAATATGTGGGTTACTTTGGAAGGCCTACTCTAACACAATTTGAACTTTTCTAGAAACAACTTCAATCGTGAGTTAAATAATTACACCATCTCTCCCACCTTAAACTCCCCTTTCTTAATATGAGAGTCATGCCATTTCTTAAACTTTTCACAATATAACTTGGCATTCTTATAATCATTTGATCCAAGTTCTTCTAGCTCGTTTAACTCTGACAGTCTCTTTTCACTAGATTTCTTCCAATCAAAATCCAAGGCCTTTGTCACCCCAGTATGCCCTATGCTCTAACTCCATAAGCAAGTGACAAGTCTTTCCATAAACAAGGCAGAAGGGTGTTGTAACAATTAGAGTCTTGAAGGCAGCTTGATAAACCTTTACAGCACCATAAAACTTTACGCCCAATCTTTCCTTGAAATGTTGACCATATTCTCTAATATTCTCTTAAGCTCATGTTAACATCCTCCTCTTACCCACTAATTTGCAGATGGAATAGTGTGGCCATATGATGGTATGCAGCACCCCACTCGTAAAGGGTATATGACCATCGGTATTCGAGAAAAGACTATGAGAATGATGCACTAAGATAGTCAACCAGTCATACTCATTGTAAAAAAAATTTTCACGCGTCACACACTTATTTCAAAAAACTAATAATAAAAAATGCCTATTTTATTCATAAACATATTCAATTTTCAAATGTTACAATTAATATACATATCATCAGAATTTCAGTAGTCACTTGGGCCCATTACAGATACTAAACACTTTTAGTCATAAAGTCAATACATTACAGAATCATTCACATACACATTGTACAGTATTTTTGAATACAAATTTTAATTTAAATAATGAATTACAATGCAGATGAGAACTGATTCCAACCTTTATCTCTTACTCGAATGTAGTGGTTAGACTCTAGTTGGTCTAACTAGGTGTCTCTTCTAAGCCTGAAAAATATGCTGCAAATTTTGGGTGAGTTTTGCAAACTCAGTGAGTGGACCATCCTCGATGGCCCACTCAATCAATTAACACATAAATTTATATAATCACATAATTCACATCATTTCACTAATCAACATGTTGAATCACATACACTTCATATTCACTTGATTCATATTTCACATCAGAAATCGTTCAAAGAATTTATTTCAATCATTTCAATCATGCATATCAAATGTCTATGCAATGCTCATGAGATTCACTTTCAATTGTTATTATTATGTCTGAGTGCTTGAAATTATCCCGTATCCATTATAGATACCAGGCTCATTAATAATTGTCCCTTATTAGTTGGAGATACATGGCTCATTTTACCTAGTAAGCTAGAGGCTCTTACCATATTTTGAGCTTTAAACTCTTTTACACTTTTTGAGCTTTAAGGTCTTTTTCGGTGGCTATTTTGGTCACAACAGCCTTTATGTTGTCATGCATTCATGTAATGAAATGCGTCACATGTATTCAGTCAATCAATTGTGCTCAATTTGTATATTTCCTTTATTCACATCTTATAATCCTTTAATAACATCTTTCAATCATTCTTTAATACTTAATGCACTTTACTCACTTTACTCACCTCATTCATCATCAGCTAGGCTCACTTAAGATCTCATTCAAGCCTAATTACCTCATATGGAATCAACCTATCATTGGTTGGTTCAAACTTCACTCACAAGATGACTCGCTCTATAGGTCTGGCCATGATTGTGTGGTCCCTTCGATTGTGACAAAAAATTTATTTTGTCAGGCCACGATCGTGGGATAAGAG
Organism: Erythroxylum echinodendron; assembly: GCA_027575705.1. Classification (NCBI taxonomy): domain Eukaryota; kingdom Viridiplantae; phylum Streptophyta; class Magnoliopsida; order Malpighiales; family Erythroxylaceae; genus Erythroxylum; species Erythroxylum echinodendron. The sequence goes on along the minus strand of JANZXR010001632.1, from coordinate 8,307 downwards.
CCACAACCGTGCCCTACAATTTTTTCCTTCATCCATATGAATTTAACACTTATACAAACATCAATTCTACTCCAAAATTTCCAAAATTCATACTGATTAATGCGATTTAATTTCATGCTAATTATACTACCCATGTATTGCATTAAACTTTCTAACCTTTACTCATTTTATTCAACATTTCCTACTTATTCTCTTCATTCATGAAATCCTATTATTTTTCCATAATTTATCATTTATAAAGCATCAAACAATTCATTCACCAAGTTATGTCCTCATTTAACACTTTAAACATTTTACATTTAGATGCATTGGCATTAAACATCCTTTTCCTTAAAGTATAACATCAAGATCAATCAAAACTTATTACATATTTAACCAACTTTTCGAACATCAAATTATGTTCATTTTAAGCCCCAATTAAGTCCAAAAGAATCATAGTTATATACCTCATCCTTAATTGGTTCAACCATGGCATAATCAAAACATTACCATGAAAGCTACCATGATCGTGACAGAAACTAATCTCCCATTTATCCTACAGTTTTCCAGTTTTTCTAAAGATAGATTTTTAGATCAGTATTGTATGGTCATTACGACCTAGAAAATGAGGTATTTAGGCAACAATTTATTCCAAACAATTGTTCCTATATGTCTTAAGTTTATAATTAAATTAAATTAATGGAGTTTGGTTTAGTATTCGGCAAGTTATATCCAAAATACTAAAGACTATTCTCATACCATGACATCACACAGTTCTCAACTTCAAGCCAAATTTCAAGACCCATAAGAACAGAATTAAAGTTCAATTCCTTCACAAAAATTGTACCCACTTTTCTTTAGTTTAAGATAAATTAAAAATCGTCCCATTATGATATCTACAGATCAAGATATGGCTAAAATACAGATGTATGATCAGTGAAAACACTCCATCGAACATATTCTAACACACTTCATCATCATTTTCTTCCTTGTTCACCTCTTTTTCTTAGTATATATTTTCTAGCTTAATTCATCACCATTTCTCTTTCATTCTTAACTCCATTTCAGCCCAATATCATCCGTACAAAAATCAAAAATTATGATTGATCATAAATACCAAAAATAGAACATATTCCTATACACTTTCATCATCAATTTTCTGCACATTTTTCTACTTCATTTACAACTTCTTTTTAACCCTACACTTATACACACGACTTTAACAATTATACAAACATCAATTCTACTTCAAATTTTCCAGAATTCATACACATGAATTCAATTTCGTTTCATGCTAGTTATACTACCCATTTATTGGATTAAACTCTCTAACCTCTTCTCATTTGATTCAACATTTCCTACTTAACCTCTTCATTCATGAAATCCTATTCTTTTTCCATAATTTCTCAGTGATAATGCATCAAACAATTCATTCATTAAGTTATTTCCTCATTTAAAACTCTAAACATTTCACATTTAGATGCATTGGCATTAAACATCCTTTTCCTTAAAGTACAACATTAAGATCAATCAGAACATATTACACATTTAACCAACTTTTCCAACATAAAATTTTGTTCATTTTAAGCCCCAATTAAGTCAAAAAGAATCAAGTTGTATACCTCATCCTTAATTGGTTCAATCATTGTATAATCAAAATATTACCACGAAACTTACCAAGATCGTGACAGAAAATAATCTCCCATTTATCCTGCAGTTTTTAAGTTTTTCTAAGGACAAATTTTTGGGTCAGTTTTGTATGACCATTATGACCTAGAAAATAAGGTATTTAGGAAACATCTTCTTCTAAAAAGATGTTACTATATGTCGTAAGTTTCTATTTACATCAAATTCATGTATTTTGGTTTAGTATTCTGCAGGTTATATCCAAAATACTACAAACTATTCTCATACCACGACAGCACACAGTTCTCAACTTCAAGCAAAATTTCAAGACCCTTAAGAAAAGAATACAAACTCAATTCCTTCATAACAATTGTAGCAATATTTCTATAGTTTAATTTAAATTAAAAATCATCCCATTATGATATCTAAAAATCAAGATATGGCAAAAATATAGATGCATATTCAGCGAAAACACTCCATTTAACATATTCTAGCACACTTCATCATCATTTTTGTCCTAGTTCACCTCTTTTTCTTAGTCTATCTTTTCTATATTAATTCATCATTATTTCTATTTCATTATGAACTCCATTCTAGCTTAATATCATCCACACAAAAGTCAAAAACTATGACTGATCATAAACACCAAAAACAGAATATACTCTTATACACATTCAACATAAATTTTCTGCACATTTTTCTATTTCATTTACACCTTCTTTTTAACCCTAACTATGACTTTAATTCATCTCAATTCAAAACTATCACTTTAATCCATCTCAATTTAAGACACCAAAATACACCCTTTTTTCTTAACTCAAAACTCATAGTTTATCATTCCTTACAACACAAAAAAATAAGCATGACTCCACCTACCTCTTCATCCACTCATCATCATCTTTCAACTTCATTATTCAAAATTGGTTATACTAAAACAACTCATGCATAACATCAATCCACAAAAATTGAAACTTGATCTCGTTATTATTAATACACCTATGTATCACATATAAAATTTCATGATCAATTACAAATCTCAAATTTTTGATCATACATGTTCCATTTAACGCTACCTATGAAGATTAAAGCATAACTTACTTGATAAAAATTTCAAACTCTTCAAGTCACACTTATCCTTAGCTTTCATACAACCCAAAAACATCATCATGGAGGTTGGGAGGATTAGGTTCTAGTGGAAATTAAGAAGACAATAAAAATGATAGTAGCAAGGAGGGGTGAAAGCAAAGCTTACTTTGATGGAGGTGGTAAATGTAGTGGAAATGAAGAAAATGAGAGAAGAGATGGAGAAGAAGGCAACGAAGAGAAGAAGAGAAAGCGAGGGACAAAACAATAAAATGGTCTTCCAAGGTTAAAGAGTGTATAATGTGAGTGAAGGTTGAGTGGTGAGTAGTAGTGACACTTGTCACGTTCCTATGGTCCCATTTAGACCACTTTCATAACTAGTCTATTTTGTCTCCAATTTCTAATCCAATTGTCTCCCAAATTTCAATAACACTTGTCAACAAATCCTAATGTAATTTATAAAAATTTCCACTACTCTTTGACTCTTAATTTTACTATCATTTATCAATTGTCCTGCCACTTGGCATCTTTCCTAGCCCAAAAATAACCAGAAATTTAAAATTTTCCTAAATTTTCATCAAAAATTTTAAATCAATACTTATATTCACCAAATAAAATTTCAAGACAATATAGGCACTATTCACATCATATCACATTAAAAATCAATTATATCTAGAAAATGTCGAATGAGTACATGAGTAGTCATCACAGTGTGTACAAAATAATCAAATTCACATGTGTGTAAACTAATTTTATTCATGAGTATGAAATGCATTTTTCTAATCTCTAATTGCTATTTCTCGTTTGCAAAAATTTAGGGTTCTAACCCTTAATATGGTAACGGGATGTTATAACTCTCCCCTCCTTAATAAATTTTGTCCTCGAAATTTTCATCTGATTGTTTATAAAGGCAGGGGTATTGTTTCCTCATATACTCCTCCGTTTCCTATGTAACCTTTTTACTCACATGATTTCTTTCAAAAGACTATTGGTAGTGGATCACTCGACTTTTCAATTGGTTATTTAGACACCACACTATCTCAACTAGTTCCTCAATATGTATAAACTTGTGAGTAATCTGATATATATATATATATATACTCACAAGTTTCACTTCCTGTGCTGACAATACAACCATGTCAGATCATATCAATATTTTTTAAAATACTCACATGTAACACAATGTGAATATGATATATCTTTATTAGTAAGATTAACTTAAGTTAATGGTCCTATGCTTTCAATAACTTTGTATAGACCAATACAATTCGGGCTTAGTTTATCCTTTTTCCTAACCTGAGCACACCTTACCAAGGTGGTACTTTAAAAGATATTTCATCTTTCACTTGATAATTCATATTTATTCAGTGTTAATACACTTAACTCTTATGTCTATCTCATTATATTCCATATCTTTGGTGTTGATCCACCTAACCCGTTTGTCTTTCTTGAATCACTTAATTTCTAATACAATTCAATTTCATTTATCAACAACGTCTCCAATCAATTCTGGCTTTCAACTATTTTAGGCCTTATTCATCCTAATATAAAGGCGATCGACTCTTTCTGTCATATAACGCCTCATACGGTGTCCTACTGATACCACTGTGATAATGATTGTTATGCTTAAAATCAACCAAAACTGTATATTGACCTCATATTTCTATGAACTCCAAAATAAGCTTTAAGCATATCTCTAATAATTAAGACTATTGGCAACTCAAACATGCAGTCACTTGCTTCTACATCCTTAGTCACTAAATGTTGTTTTAGCATATTCTTACTAGGATGTATAGCATAGGTTGCTATTTGTGCTTTCTCTAAAAAACTCTTTTCTCAATTTATCTACATCGAATACACATAATTTTTTTACTTCTATCATAGAGTATCATTCTCCAATTTAAACTCAAAATTCGAATTCATTTCCAATTCCTCAATAAGATTCACAAATTCTGAAATATTAATTTGGGCTTTCCTAATCTTTTTATGTGGAACTGATCTTAAATTTAATTTGATTTGCTTAAAATTTAACTCGACATTCTATGCTCCTTATTGCACCAGGTTTAGTAACCTCAATATCTGAATTTGTGCTATACCGCTATCAGATTTTATGTTCAATGCATCAAATTATATCCTGAACTCTGGTGTGAAACATCCTTATTTATTACTTAATCTCCAAATCTAAACGATATAATTAACATCAGTGTTATAATTCCTTAAAATTCTTTTTACATTCATCAGTCCATATGATTTACACATTTCTCCTCAAAAGTCTTATCATAAGGCTAAGACTAGTAGAAACCCTTCGACAACCTCTGGTAATATCCAATATCTAACTAATTCTAGAAAATTCTTGATCTCATATATATTCCTCACAGTTTCTCATTTCATCATTGCCTTCACTTTCCTTTTTTGAGTCTACTTATATGCCCTATCCAGATACTATATAACTCAAAATGTCATCTACGATTATGGTCACTAATTTATCCAAGTAAGGTTGAAACACTTTGTTTATTAATGCCATGTATACTGTCAAGCATTTGTCAACCCAAATAGATATCATCAAGACTCAATGCACCCATATCTAGTTGTCAAAATTCTTTAGTAACTAGTTCCTGAAATGGGGTAACATTATCTTATCCTTTTCTCAGTCTCCTGATTGATTTATTCTCTCGAATGACTTTCTCCATTCATTTGATTTCCTATAATTTCTCATTGACTTATTCTAATGTTTGTTCATTCATACTAGTTTCTCCACACATTTAAATTTATTTACAATCTTAACTTCCTAAGTTGGTAACACATTCATCAAATCTATCTTGTATCTCCTAAACATATTTGTATAGAATATAGTGTGGACCTAAGTTCTCCTCACCTTAGAAATAGTGTTACCTCAAATTCAAGAATCTAATTAGGTAGGTGGATACTTTACATCAAACAGAATGCATGCACTCTTAGTAGCATATTCGATTTCTTATGCCTGAGTCTCAGTTAGAAATAGGACTCCGATATTCACTTATGATTTGTTCCATCATTGTTCACACTTATAAGTAAACCATCTAGTCTACTAAACCTAATTTGGTGAAATTCTTCTTCAAAAGAAGATTTCTATCAGCCGTTCTTAGTACCTCAAGAAGATCAATTTCAATAATTCGTAATATCTCAATAAGATCAATTGATGTCATAGCTTATATGATCGGAATATCCTTTATAATAAAGCTTAGTGGAGCAATAAGTAGATTCATTTACTCTTATACCTTGGTATATACCATTAAGATCATTTCATCATATTTAGAGATGTATTTTCGACATGTCACCAATTAATAACTTGTGCTAAGGATACCTTAATCCCAATTGACAACACTCCTCTTTTTTCTTTCATTTCTATCTCATCTTCCAATTGTCATTTATTTCATCTTCCATGTGTATATTCTCAATCAACTCAGAATTATAGAGGTAAAACCATTATGAAATTCTTGTCTCAATTCCATAGGCATATTCTTATACTGAATCATAAAATCTTATCATGATAATCAAACAAACATTCCAAGTCCAATTTCAACCTCTCAAGATCATAGGAAGTTTTGTTTTTATTCAACTTTGCTTATACAATTTAAAATATTATCATTTTTATCATATCTCTATTTTCCTCAATCAATCTACTACAATATATTCACATCTATATCACATTTGAGGATATACCATCACAGTAAAATATTGATATCATGTTCAATGATATAACCACATATACTAATATAGGAATCTTTATTTATCATATCGAACCAGATACTAGTTCTCATTTCTAGATATCTGCAAATTTTCATTTTCTCATATTCTGACATATTATAATCCTTCTCATTACTTCTAACAACTCATCTCTTAATGAATGCTCATGCGAGTGACTCATGTAAATACAACTCAGATTGGGGACCAGTTGCTATTGCCTATAACATGTGAGGATGTATGTACCTTGACACATATTTAAGAAAAAAGCCCATGTAAGACACCAAGCCTGGGCTCTAATACCAACTCTGTAGCAACCTACTCCCATAGGATATATTCTCAAATATACCATCAGTATTCGAGAATAGACTCTAAGAGAGTGATGCGTTAGGACAGTTAGTCAATCGTACTCATTCCAAAAAAAAAAAAATCATGCGTCACATACATATTTCAGAAAACTAATAATAAAAAATGCCCATTTTATTTATAAACATATTCAATTTACAAATGTTACAATCAATATACATATCATCAGAATTTCAGTGGTCACTTGGGCCCATTCCAGATAGAAAACACTTTTAGTCATAAAGTCATTACATTATAGAATCACTCAAACGCACATTATACAGTATTTGTGAATATACATTTTAATACAAAATAATGAATTACATTACAGACGCGAACTGATCTGGACCACTATCTCTTACTTGAATGTAGTGGTTAAACGCCAGTTGGTCTAACTAGATGTCTCCTTTGAGCCTAAAAAATATGCTGCAAATTTTAGGGTAAGTTTTACGAACTTAGTGAGTGGACCATCCTCGATGGCTCACTCAATCACATGACATATAAATTCATATAATCACATAATTCACATCATTTCTCTAATCAACTTGTTGGATCACATACACTTCATATTCACTTAATTCATATTTCACATCAGAAATCATTCCAATTATTTATTTCAATCATTTAAATCATACATATCAAATGCATATGCAATGCTTATAAGATTCACTTTTAATTGTTATTGTTGCGATTAAGTGCCTGAAATTATCCCATATCCATTGTGGATGTCAGGCTCATTAATAAATGTTCCTTATCCATTGGGGATACAGGGCTTATTTTACATAGTGAGCTAGAGGATCTTGCCACATTATAAGCTTTAAGATCTTTTTCACTTTCTGAGCTTTAATCTCTTTTTTGGCCACTACTCTGGCCACAATAACCTTTATATTGTCATGCATTCATGTAATGAAATGCATTATATATATTCAGTAAATCAATTTAGTTTAATTTTACACTTTCACTTTCACTTTCACATTCACGTTCACATTCTGATTCACATTTATCATCAAACCTTGGTCTGGTACTGAACATTTAAGTTAGGAATCACTTATTCAGTTAAATTCACATTCAAGGAGCACTTCCAATGATTTTTACATGCATTAAATTACTCGTACATTTATTGTCTGGAATCAACACATTCACATCACATAATTCAATACATAATTTTAAAACAGAACAAACAATGAAAGTGAGACCATCTAGGTCGACTCATAGTATGCTCCAAATTAGCGTTAGCTTCCATAATACAGAAACGACTGGATTTTGACGTTCTATATTGTATATCAACATTAAGCAATAAAAATATTGCACACATATTATTAATTGCACAATCACAAAAACATTTAATTTTACACATATGTATATGTGTAATGTATAATGCATGCTCATATTAGATGTTGGACCCCGATTTTTTTTTAGTAAGCATGAATTGAATGAATTTGCTGATCTTATGGTTAAATCATTTTTTAATCAAAGTTTAATTATTAAGTCAAGTCCAGGAGGACTTCTTTCATGTATTGATGGAAATTGGAAGAGTTAAATTGAAGAATT
>JANZXR010001583.1:0-17337 GCA_027575705.1 Erythroxylum echinodendron | reverse complement strand
TTATTATTATTATTATTATTATTATTATTATTATTATTATTATTACTACTACTACTACTACTACTACTATTATTATTATTATTAGTCAAAATCTCCAAAGTTTTTTAGAAGGTATACGATCTCGGACTGGCATATGATCAAACAATCCAAGCAGCTTGTAAAAACCCAAAACGTGAATACATATTAATCAACGAAGCACCTACGTAAACATCCTATTCAAATCCCATCTTTAAAATTGAGCAATGAACCTTCTTCCCATCTACTATATCTTTACAAGCTTTAAGCTCCGGAAGAATAGTGTAAAAATCAGGGCGAAGCCCAGATGCATACAAAAGTTCATAGAAAAAAGCAACAGTTTTGTAAAAACGGCCATTGCCAACGTAGGCTAACACCATAGAATTCCAGGCATAGATATCTTTGTTGGATATATGATTAAAAGCTTTCTCTGCGAAGGAGACTTCATCGAAATGTGCATATAGATTAACAAGCCTCGAAAGAAAGAAACTTTTAGCGCTCCCAGAAACTAAAAGACGAGCTTGAAGTCTCTTAACATGATGGAGTTTAGTGCAGGACCGAAACAAAAGATTAAAATCAACATCCTTTTCCTCATCCCTGCGTTCCCACGAATCAAATTGCAGAGAATTACAGTTGTTGAAAACAACTGGCGACCGCTTTGAATGAAATGTAGGAACTTGGAAACTTTCGTTTCATTGCAGGTTGGTAACAACCTGAGCACCAATAGAAACTATCTACAATGGTTGAATAAAAAAGAATCTATAAAGAAAAGGGTAAGGGGTTTTACTTTTATCTTACCGGCATATATAGCTCATACTTGTCATGCTTCATTTTCACTCCTCATCTGGGCATCTTCTTTATTGGGTTATTAAACAAAAGTTTCGCCTTTCTTGATAAAAAGTTGTAGGATTTTGCTGGGACTCTATTGTAAAAATAAGAGGCATATATAATCAAATTAAGAGGTAACGGGAATTGAAGAAATAGCCATCAAATCCAGAGACGAAGGTGTGCTACGACTAGAGGAGGAGTGGGTGACTGACAAATTTTTTGGGTTGAGAGGTTAGCTTGTCCAAGAAAAATTGATGGCATGTTTACCTATTCCCAATCTGTTCAGAATAGGTAAATATGAGGGAAGAGGATTTGTTAACTATTCTGCTCTGTGTGGAATAACTAGCGCTTAGGAATGTTTATTCCACGATTTTTTACAAACCAAACAAAACAATAGGTAATAATAAGGAATAAGTGGTTAATAGAATTTCTATTACCCCCAACCAAACAGCCTGTTAATGTTAGAGTAGTGCTTTAAAGGCAATCACCTTTAGCACTTTCGTACAAACTTTATTTTGATTAATAAAGTGAAAGACATTTTTTCATTGATTTGATATTCGTTTATATATGAATTGAAATTGATCTTAAATCGAATTAATGAAATCCATAATATAAAACATAGCATGAACGAAATCATGATGAATTATGATAATGAGATTCCTATCATGTACAATTATATTAGTATCTAAATATTCTCTAGTCATAGGATTAATAAGACAGGACATTATTAATCAGACAGACTAGAACATGTTATACTCCTTGATTTGATCAAGCAGTGGATCTCACAAACTGTAAACATGAGATGTTTAGAGTTAACATGTGGACGCTTACTAAGGGTAGTAAGTACATTAGATGACCTGCTATAAGATTATCATATGGATGATCTATCAAATATCTATAATTAATCTCATTATAGCAATGGTGCAAATATCCTTAGACTTGAGGTACTCAAGGATATCTTGGATATCAATTTTATGCTTTGACATCATTCCTAGTTATCTCAAGACGAGATCGCTCTTAGGGTGGTGATTGGGTACAACTATTTGTATTTGAAGGTAATTAGGTAGCCAATAAAAGATTCACCACTCTTGATAGAAGGAGATAGTACCCACCACCACTTTTCGGGTTCATTACTCAGGAGTCTCTAGTTACAGCAGTTATATGTTATGAAGAGAGTCTTTAATGAAATATGAGAGTAATGAGATCTTAGGATAAGAAATATCATCACTTGAACTAGATGTGACGTATTCAGTCTAGTAGGAGTTGACTCATAGTTCATACTCCGAACTAAGTGGGGTATAGTATGGTGAAAGGACAAATTACACGGTAATTATCTATAGAAAGGTTCATAATTTGGATAATTAACTATTGAATAATTCGTGTGTTAGTCCATATATATTATGTCAAATTGGCATCATGAAACCTTCATGATTTGACTAAATTAAGAGTTAATTCAAGTGCCTAAAATAACCGAGAACCTAAGGGTCACATGTATAAAAGATCAAATGAAAAACGTAGTGTGTATGGACAATTTTAAGCAAGCCACGATCATGACTCAAAGGCCACGATCATGGCCGAAGGCGAGCCCATGGCACAATTGTGACAGAGGGAACGAATGGGTGCATAAGTGAGTTCTTCACTTATGTACACGAGGGTTTTACACTTCTTACACACTCAAGTGAGATGGTAGGGGCTCTAAAAGAGTTCTAGAGCAAGAGAGAGGAATCAAGAGTCATGTTTTGCAATTTTTGCAAGAGTTGCAAGAATAAAAAATGCATGTAACGAGGTTTTTGATCTATCTTTTCATATTGAGCATCTACTAAAACTCATCTAGTTTGGTGCTCAAATCACCCTTATACATTTTTTCTTCATCTTCTTTGCATGTTCTTGGGTGATTAAGGAAGGGTTTAGTGTTTTCCACAACCCAAACAAGGAGAAGAAACAAGAAAGGAGGAGAAAGATAAGGTAAAAAGTTTTATATTTTATGTTCTTTACATATCCATGTATGCATGTTAGATTCTATAGTTTTCGAGTTATGATTCCAACACTTCTATTGTATATGCATGCATGTGATGTGTACACATCCACGACAAACCCAACAGTGGTATCAGAGAAAGTTTATTCATGTAATGGATGATGTATTGAACATGTGCAAAGTGTTTTCTAGGTTGTGACTGACGTGCATGTTGATTTGGAATAATTTTTGTAAATTGTTGAAATTGTTTTCTAATTTTCTTCCTCCAAAATGTTTATAAGATGTTATATTATGTTTTTACTAAAGGAAATTGCAATTGAATGTCATTTGCTATTTTATTTGAATTAATATCCAGACTATTCGTACATTGATTTCTGGGAATTTCTGAAAAACTGAATGTATATGCTAATTTTGAACATTTCGTATTAATTCTAGAGATTTTTTTTTGTAATTTTCTTTTACATAAATGTTTATAAGGTGTTATTTTATGTTTATGTAAAAGGAAAATGCAATTGAATGTCATTTTATATTTTATTACAAATTTAGTTTCATCCTTATACATGTGTAAAGTTCTGGGAAATTTTGGAAATGTGATGAATATGCATGCATGTAAATTCCATATTAATTTTTATAATTTTTTAATAAATTTTATGCATGAAAATGTAAGCTGAGATGTTGCCACATGTATGAGATGCATGAAACATGTTGTTAAGTTGGTTATCTTATACATGCATGGTGTAATGTTTGACTAGTGCTAGAAGTAATATGGCAAGTGTCATACACATATGATGGGTTGACTTATTCCAATTTATTAATAAATAATTCTTAAGAATTAGGCTCTAAAATTTTTATTAGACACATTTAGAATGTGTATAAGACTCTAGAAATTTTCCAGAATTAATTTGAATTTGATTCTATTAATAAATAAAGTCAAAGTCAACATTGGTCAACTTTTTGAAAGTTGATGGAGTTGACTTACTTAATGACTTATAATGTATGTTTTCAGTTATGAGACCTAAATAAGGTTCTTATGTGATAAGAAATGTATTATTTTGATGACAATAATATGCTTAATACATGTGCTTGAAATTAGAGTTCCAGAAATTTTTCGAACATTGAATTGATCCCTTTAATGTCTAGTAGGTTAACTTATTCATCTTCATCATTTTGGCCATCAAGATAATTTTGGCATGTGCCCAAATTATTTAGATAAGATGACCTAGGGATATTATAGATGACTAATTGATGTACAAGAATTTTGGGAACTCTAGGGATTAATTTAGAATTAATCCAAGTAAAGCATAGCATTTCTAGTGTGAGTAGATAAAGGCATATAAACCAGGATTAAAGTGTTTAATCTAGACATCAAAATAATTGAATTTCTAATCGAATCACATTTATAATTCATATTATCCCAGACTAACACTAGTACCAGATTAGGTTCAAGAGTTGAATCGATTCATGAACTTTAGATGCATAGTCAAATCATAAACTAAATTAAACCTCCTTTGTGTGATACATGTATTAGATGCATTTTAAAGGTAGTTATGGATATAGGCTTAATTTAATTGAGTTTTCTATAATCTAAATGTATATATTGGATATACATAATCAAGAGCATCCAAGTATTGATGAGACCAAATGACGAAACCCTCAACCAAATATTAGGAGTTACGCCTTCCATTGATGTGGAAAGAACCAGAGTTCTTTTAGAGTTTGGTTTTTAGCAAACCTAAGCCCGCTCTCCATGAATATGTTCAAACCATAGAAAGTAGATTTCTAGATTAATGGGTTGGTCCTAACTGGAAGCGTTGATTTGTTGCGCAAATTCAAGGTCAACATGGATAGAGGTGAAGTTGGGCCATGTACATAGGACGTATACAAATCAAGAGTTGATGACTCAATGAGTGTGCTAAATTAACAATTGATGGAAAAAGTCAATAGTTGCATAAATGAATGAAATTGGTATGAATGATACCTACCGACTGACCTGAGATGGCTTGTTAGGCAAACCTAAGGTTATTCTTGGTGATATTGGATATCGAATCACTAAGAAAACTATAAGTTTTTTCAAATTTGTGGTAAGGGCTATGGATTTGAATAAGAATAATGGACTTGTAATGCATGTGATTAAAGCCCTTATAGATATGCATTAATGTACATTCTAACATTTTCTCTCATTCTTCTAGGTTGTTGAATCACATGATGTCTTTTAATGTGAACTTAAGCTCCCTATTAGATTTCAACAAACTCACGAGACCTAACTTATTGGATTGGCTACGGAATTTGAGAATTGTTCTCAAATTTAAAAGACTAAGATATGCCCTATAAGAACCACTTCCTGATCCCCCTACTGTCGATGCATTTGATGAAGATCGGAAAGCTTATAAGATGTTACTGGATGATAGTGAGTTGGCTAGCTGTATATTGCTAGCCTCTTTGTCACAAGAACTGTAGAAGCAGTATAAGGCTATGGATGCTCATACCATAGTCTACCATCTGAGGGAACTGTTTGATGAGCAAGCTTAGTCTGAAAGGTTCGAGACCTCGAGGTTGTTTTTTAATTCTAAGATGGCCGAGGGATCATCTCCAATGCAGTATGTGTTGAAGATGAATTGATACATTGAGAGATTAACTAGTTTGGGCTTCATAATGGATTATGAATTAAGTATAGACTTAATTTTTACTGGTTTGAATGATAGTTATTCACAATTTATGCTTAATTATCGGATGAACCAAATATCGACAACGATACCTGAGCTGATTAATCTGCTCAAACAGCTGAACAAACTATTAAGAAAGATAGTAAGGATGTGGTGCTAATGGACTCTGTTTCTGGTTCTCGAAAGAAGAACCAAAAGAAAAAGAAGCCAAAGAAGCCAGTGGGGGGTGTAGCCAAAAAGAAGGCAAAGGAGACAACACCAAAGGGGATATGCTTCCATTACAATAAGGAAGGACATTAGAAGAGGAACTACAAGGCTTATCTGGAGTCACTGAAGCATAAGAAGGCATTAGATGCCCTACCGTCTACTTCAGGTATCATATTTGTCAGTGAGGTTAATACTATTTTTGATCATAACATTTGGGTATTAGATACCAGATGTGGCTCACATATATGTGTTGATATGCACTTTGTCAGGGATAGAAGGGATCAAGAGTTACTCTATTAGTAGTAGGGACATATGTTTTGTATCTTCCTAGTAGGCTAGAGTTAGTTTTGGAAAATTGTTAAAAACATTGTATATGTTTCATGTCTCAATAAAACAAGATTTAATTTAACTTTTTCAAGAAATGGTTGTTCAATTAAGTTGAATGAAATGTTGTATGGTATTGTTACATTGTGCAATGGAATTTACATATTAGATATTTCTAATCCAATTTTAAATATTAATGACAATAAAAGACAAAAACGAGATAACTTTAAATCATCTTACTTATGGCGTTGTCGACTTAGCCATATAATTGAGAAATGCATGATTAAGCTACAAAAGAATGGTAGCCTAGGGGATTATAAATCATATGAAACATGTGAATCTTACTTGTTAGGCAAGATGACTAAATTACCTTTTAAAGGAGGGTGAACGAATGAATGGGTTATTAGACCTAATACATTATGATGTATGTGGTTCAATGTCCATTCATGCCAGAGGTTATTTTGTGTACTTCTTTACTTTTATCTATGATTATTCACGATATGGGTATGTGTATCTAATGAGGTATAAGTATGAACCATTTAAAATGTTCAAACAATTTAGACATAAAGTAAAGAAACAGTTCGGTAGAAGTATTAAGACATTTTGATTAGATCAAGGTGGTGAACACTTAAACAAGGAATTTCTAACTTATCTCGGAGATATTGGGATAATATCCTAGTGGACTCCACATTACACACCACAATATAATTGTATAGTTGAAAGGAGAAACCGAACCTTGTTAGACATGGTAAGGTCGATGATGGGCTTGACAGATCTACTGAAATCCTTTTAGGATTATATACTCGAGACTACGATTTATATAACAAACAAAGTTCCTTCAAGGGTAGTTGAAGTTACTCCATATTAGATATGGACTAACAAAAGGCCCTATCTTTCTCACATGAAATTTTGGGGTTGTACGACTTATATGAAGCGGACTCAATCAGACAAGCTTGAAGTGAAATATTATAAATGTCTATTTATAGGATATCCGAAGGAAATAATTGGATATTAGTTCTATAATGCTTTAAAGCAAGGTGTTCGTCTCAAGCATGCTATCTTTTTAGTGAAAGAGTTTCTTTTAAGAGAAGACAATGGGAGCAAAGTTGAACTTGATGAAGTTCATGATGCTCAAACAGACACAAATCATTTGCCAGAATCTAAAGCTGTTGTTCACAAAGATGAGACAATAATTGAACCTCCTAACACACAAAATGTTTATAGGTCAATTAGGATACGCAATGTTCCAAAGAGATATGGCTTTCTTGTAAGCGAACATAATGATGTATTGCTCATAGAGGACGATGAGCCTATAACCTATGAAAAGGCTATGAAGAGTTTAGAATATGAAAAATGGCTTCAAACCATGAAGTCAAAAATGGATTCCATATATGAAAACCAAGTATGGACTTTGGTTGACCCACCTGAAGGGTTAAATCCCATAGGGTGCAAGTGGGTTTTCAAGAAGAAAATTAATATGGAAGGTAATGTGATTACCTATAAAGCGAGGCTAGTCACTAAATGTTATTGTCAAAGACAAGGAGTTGACTATGATGAGACAATTAGCCTGGTAGCTATGCTTAAATCCATTAGAATACTCCTAGCCATTGCTGCTTCTTATGATTATGAAATATGACAGATGGATGTGAAGATGACTTTCGTAAATGAAAACCTAGTTGAGGGTGTATATATGATACAACCTGAGGGCTTCATATCCAAAGATGGCAGAAAGGTATTTAAGCTTCATAAATCCATTTATAGATTGAAGCAAGCATCTAGGGGTTGGAACATCCAATTTGATGAGACAATCAAAGAGTTTGGTTTCTCTCAAAATCTTGATGAACCTTGTGTGTACAAGAAGGTTAGTGGGAGTTTTATCATATTCCTTGTGTTGTATGTGGATGAAATATTAATAATAGGAAATAATATCTCAAGTTTGCACTCAGTTAAAATTTTGTTGTCCTAAAATTTTCCATGAAAGACCTTGGAAAAGCAACTTATATATTGGGAATAATGATCTATAGAGAAAGATCAAGAAAGTTGTTAGGTATTTCAAAGTGCTAGATAAGTTTAGCATGGAGCATTCTAAAAGAGGATTTCTTCCCATAACTAGTGGGATAAAACTCTCGAAATCTATGTGTCCCAAGATGCAAGATGAGAGGACTTGTATGAGTATAATCCTATATGCTTCAGCAATAAGATCAATCACGTATTCTATATTATATACAAGACTTAATATATCGTATTCTCTAAGTGTTACGAAGATATATCAATCATATCCTGGTGAGGTTCACTAGGTAGCTGTCAAGAATATCCTAAAGTACTTAAGAAGGACTATAGATGTATTCTTGATATATGGAAATGGAGATCTGGTAATGAGCGAGCATATAGATGCCAGTTTTCAATCTGACCAGGATGACTCCAAATTTCAGTCAGGTTATGTTTTCACACTAAAAGGTGGAGCAGTTAGTTGGAAGAGTTCCAAATAAGAGATGACTGCAGATTCAACGATCGAGTTAGAGTACATTGTAGCTACGGAAGCAAAAAAAGAAGCTGTTTGGATCAAGAAGTTTGTTATGAAACTTGGAGTGCTTTCGAGCATAATAGACCCAATATTATTGTACTATGACAACAATGGAGCTATAGCTCAAGCCAAGAAATCAAGGTCTCATTAGAGGTCTAAACATGTTCTCAGGGAGATAATTGGTCGAGGAGATGTGAAGATAGAGAGACTGCCCACAGAACATAACTTCATTAATCCTTTGACTAAGCCACTTCCTCAAGAAAAATTTGATTCTTGTGTACTCACCTATAGTATTAGATACAAAGGCGATTGACTTTAGTGCGAGTTAGAGATTGTTCGAGTAGTGCTTTAAAGGCAATCACCTTTAGCACTTTTGTACAAACTTTATTTTGATTAATAAAGCGAAAGGAATTTTTTATTGATTTGATATTTGTTTATATATGAATTGATATTGATCATAAATCGTCTTAATGAAGTCCATGATACAAAAACATAGCATGAAGGAAATCATGATGAGATCATGATAATGAGATTCTTATCATGTGCAATTATGTTAGTATCTAAATAATCCCTTGTCATAGGATTAATAAGGTAGGACACTATTAATCGAGATAGACTAGCACATGTTATACTCCTTGATTTGATCAAGTAGTGGATTTCACAAACTACAAACATGTGATGTTTAGAGTTAACATGTGGATGCTTACTAAGGTAGTAAGTACATCAGATGACCTACTATGAGATTTTCATATGGATGATCTATCAAATTTTAATGATTAATCTCATCATAGCAATGGTGCAAATATCCTTAGACTTAAGGTACTCAAGGATATCTTGGATACCAATCCTGTGCTTTAGCATCATTCCTTGTTACCTCAAGACGGGGTTGCTCTTAGGGTGGTGATTGGGTTTTAAATATTTATATTCTAAGGTAATTGGGTAGCCAATAAAGGATTCACCACTCCTGATAGAAGGACTTGTCAGGGTCATTACTCAGGAGTCTCTGGCCAGAGCAGTTATATGTCATCAAGAGTCTTAAATAAAACATAAGAGTAATGAGATCCTAAGATAAGAACTAACTTCACTTGGACTAGATATGACGTAATCAGGCTAGTGGGAGTTGACATAGCCCATACTCACTAAATGGGGTATAATATGGTGAAATGATGAATTGCATGGTAATTATCTATGGAATGGTTCATAAGTTGGATAATTAACTATCGAAGAGTTTGTGTGTTAATCTACTTATATTTCGACAAATTGGCATCATGAAATTCATGATTTGATTAAATTAAGAGTTAATTCAAGTGCCTAAAATAACCAAGAACCTAAGAGTCACACGTATAAAAGATTACATGAAAAACATATTGTGTATGGGCAATTTTAAGCAGGCCACGATTATGAATCATAGGCTATGATAGTGGCCGACGGCAAGCCCAAGCCACAATCGTGACAGAGGGATTGAATGGGTACATAAGTGAGTTCTTCACTTATTTACACGAGGCTTTTACACTTCTTACACACTCAAGTTAGTTTAACATGTTTGTGTTATTCTTAGTATGGATCTTAGGTGAACTGTGTTTAAAAATTAGAAAGAAAATGAAATGATAATATATATACGTGTGGTGAGGGCAATTCGACCTTAAGAGGAAATGTAATTGTTGGTGTGAGTTGTCGAAGTTTGATTATAGTTATGGTGTAAACAAGCTGAAATTTTAAGGTTGTTATTGTGAAAAATCAAATAGAAAAACTTAGCATTAATAACATTACATATTTGGCCATAGAGTGAATTAATTGTGTGAGATAGTGTTTTAAGGATATTTATAAGTTAGAATGAGTAAAAGATGGTATTTAAGCAATTTTCGAAGTTAGATTTTAAAAGGAGAACAATATATTAGCTTACAAAAGTTAAAGTAGAAATACGATCAGTGTATATGTTACATTATTAAATACTAACCTCGAATTCGAATAAACCAAAAATATAGTTTTAATGCCTTATTTTCAAATTTGGAAATAAATGCCTAAGAAAAATGCAATTTGTGTAGGTAAAGGAGAGGCACAAAATGTTTGAGTGTGCTTGGCGATAAATTTACAAAACTGTGAGCGTATTTTTATTGTTTTATATGAATAAATTTTTAGCCTATGACATGCCTTGATGGTATTACAGATTTACCGATCAGAGTACCTTAAAATGTGCATGGCAATGTCTTGGGGGCATCAGTTACTAATAGTGGATAATATTTTGTCTGTTAGTAGACCAAAGAGTCGCCCTTTACATGTATTGGCTATATATAGTGCTAGCTAAAATTGTTATGAGTAAACGATGTAGAACTAGCTACATAACTGTCAGTTTATAGTGGTTAACATATTACGGGTAACTAATGTAAAACTAGCTCCATAATTAGTGGTTAACTAGTCATTCAGAAGCGATGCAGAAATAGCTCCGTGACTTGATACCTAGGGTATCGTGTGGTAAAGAAATTAGTGGTAGGCTATGCTGTGTAAGAAAATTATAAAGATAATAATGTCTCCATTATTTATTTTAAAAGTTATTTTAATTTGGTTTGAGGAAGCATATATGTTTTATATTATTATTGTAATATACGAAATGAAATGAACTTTTTAAGGAGGTTTAAATTGTTAAATATGATTTGAATATAAAAACTAACACTCACTGAGCTTGTTTATCTCAACTATATTTTTTATTTTCCTAAGTGCACGCTCAGGGGCTTCAGCAGTAGGGACTCCAACTCACGAATAGTTAGCTTCATCATGTGTTGCTGTGTAGGTATTTTTGCCTTGTAAATACTTTTTGGTAACTATTACATATCTATGAATATGTTTTGAATATATTTTTGTGTAAAGAATAGATGTACAAAAATGTTTTTAAATTAAATGCATGATTATGTTTTGGCTTTTTAAAATTAATTGATTTAATTATTTGAGATTTCTTATGAGCGAACTTGAAGTGAAAAATTTGTAATGGTGAATTTGGTGTGATTATAGAAGTGTTTTGAACATTTTCAAGGGCATTGGAAATTTTGGAAATATAAAAAATGAAGCCGTTATGCTGTCGAAATTTTTAATAAAATAATTTGAAAAAATCCACTGTTTATATTTATTGATGTTGAGTTAAGGCTTTTCATTAAAAGGGAAATAGGCTTAGCTCCACGGAACTTTCCAACTAGGTTAGATATAGACTAGAGGTCCACTGTGGGGCGCCAGACAGTCTGCCTAGTTGTTTCAAGAGAGGGGTATATTAGCTATTGGCCCTTAAATTTTGATAACAAAATGTAATATGTATGTGAACACCATAATAGCAAGATGCAAGGGGTTGCATAGAGTAGAATTGAAAGATATAATACCTTGATGAAAATTTTTCATTCAATTTAGCCTACCAAAAGCATAATTGTGGACTGCAATTAAAGGATTTGCTATAGAATGATAATAGTTGTCATATGAAGAAAATAATTGCATCAATTTTCTTATCTATACATGGTATGATAGAGATCATATGTATTTCTGGTTCATGCTTATGAGTATTTGATACTAAATTTAGATTTAAAGTTATTATAAATTTCGGTGCATGAAAAGAAATAGATTATTGTGTAAAAGTATTTGATCTAGCGTTATATAAATAGTTTGCATATGTTGAATCAACAGATATTTATGCTTAGTATAAGTGGCAATAAAACAAAGTTCGATAACTGAGACTATACTTTATGCCATGTTTTTTAAATTAATATGATGAGAATCATAAAGTTACATATAAGGATATATGTATCCTATTGATTATGAATCGTATGAAACTTGTGAAATTTGTTAAGTTGAAGAATAACTAAATCAATTTTTGATGAAAGGATGATAATGGTATTGATATGCTAAATATATACATGTTATGTATTTGATGGATTAAAAATTTATAAAAGGATGATAACTATATTTCTTTAAATTACTAATGAATTTATATGATATAGTTATATGTATTAAAAATAATGATTCATAGCTTTTGAAAAGTTGAAATTAAACATTAAGAATGTTGAAACACTTCGATGAGATCATTGTGGTAAATTTTAAATTTTTGGTTATCTATAGGGAATGAAATTCTCAGTTGAATACCTTTACAAAAGCATTCCATAAGGGCATGGGCATATGTAAGGAGAAAAGTACATCATGAGATATTGTAAATACAATAGTATTTCTTCTATAGCGATGCCTATTATAATGACTTATCTTCAATAGTTTCAAATAAATCAATTAGCAAGATTTCATATTAGATATGAAACACTAAGCCTTTAAGAGAGCTAAAGTTAATGATTTAAAGATGTAAAGATTAGTTGAATCGTATATTATCTATTAAGTTTAGAACTAAATTACATAATAAAAGTTTACGAGATATCCAAAAGGTTGGATATAATCTCATAAAACTATTGTAAAAATTATTTATTTCAAGGTATACTTATAGAAGAATAGTTCTCAAGATAAGTAGTAGGAATAAGATGAACTTCGAAAAGTTTAAATCTAATTACAGTACATCTAATTGGAGCTAGTGCCTTTATTGATACAATTGATGTATAGTTAAAAGGTTATGAGAAATTGAAAGAATTACTTTCATGATAAATTCAAAAAGTTTGTTTTGGATATGATTATGAATTATCATGTTTACAAGAAGGTTAGTGTGAGAATAATATTCCTCTTCAGATGGATTATGTAGACACATATTGCTCATAGAGAAATAAAAATTCTAATTTTCAATTATTGAAAATATAATTGTCCAAGAACAACTCTTGTTGGATATGAAAAGGTAACAACTTAACTATAGGAATTAGATCTATAAAGATAGATTGCAAGTTATCTACCTATTCTAATTCCAAGTCAATAAATAATGTACTAAAGATGTTTAGTATTTGAGATGTATGATACTTGTGAAGTATTAAAAATAACCATCATTTTATGTATGAATTGTTATTTGATTTCAAGGAGATATGGATATTTACTTTAGAAGTAAATACTAGTTAAGGCTTATCTTACTTAGAACAATATCATTTTAAGATTGAAAAGGTTCCAATATAGCAATGGTTGCTAATTAAGCCATAATACATTTTTCATTTAGTGGAAATGATTAATTAGACCAATAAGTTTTTTAATGAACTTGATATAGTTCCTCACATTGTTTAAGAAAGTAATATACTGTGGAACGTTAGAGATAATGCAATTATAAAAGGAACTAAAGTCTCATCAAAGATTCAAGGATGTATTCAGGCAATTTTTCTTAATTATGATGATAATTAAGATGAAAGTTATAAAATTTAAGCAAGTACTCACTATAGAGAATCGTTTAGAATTCTCTCATTAACGCACTGTCCCAGAAGTAGTATGATTGTCATATGGTGATATGGTATAAGATACTTAAACGTTTGATATAGTGTAAGTGAGAGATTTTTGGTTTATTCGTCACAACCAATCGATTGTTTATAGTTTAGTGATAATAATTTAAAGACATTCTTTATCATGTACATGTTTAGATGTATATGATAAAATACATAAAGTAAATATACATTACAAATGAAATTATGATGAGAGTATAATTATAAGATTTATATTGCATTTATGTATTACCTCTAAATTGTTCCTAGTCATTGTTTTATTAAGACTATACATTAATAGAATGTAAAAAGACTAGCACACGTTATGTTTTTCCTTATGAAGGAAGTAGTCGCTCTCATATACTAAAGTATGAAGATACTTAAACAACCATGTGAGTTCTTATTAGAGCACAGGTTTACTGAACTGTCCCTATATGAGAAATCCATTTGGAGCATTACTTGTATGTCTATGGAAATTCTTATTGTGATGATTATACAAGTGTTCATTTGGCTTTAAGTCTCCAAAGTTATCTTTTGTAGGGATATCTATATTTTGATACTATTTATGACCTATTCTAATCATAGGTAGTTCAGTTGGTAGTCATTAGATGTAGTATGAACTATATATAGATTTGTGTGATTAAGATAGGATTCATCATCCTAAAGCAATTAGGGAGAATGTTTTGTTGTTCTTGAATAATACTGATTCGAGAAATCCTTGGCCAAGGTGGAATGATATTTGTAAATAGTTTATGAATGTCATTAATTGAATTAATAACTAATGGTGGAGAACTAATATGATTGGACTCAAAATAAAGCAGACAATAATTCCATACTCCTTATCTAATCGAAACATTACTTGATTAAAGGATTAAATTATATGAAAAATCATGCATGGAAAGGTTTGTTAAATCTACTTTGACATTCTTAAATATTTAGGTCGTCATGATGTGTTGCTAGACGCTAATCTTGATTTTGTGGATATAAATTGTTTAATTAGATGATTATGTAATCTTAAATATGATTTAGGGTTATATCTATTGCTAACATATTTGGGAGCCTAATGAGTCTCAGATAAAGAACTAGTTGAAGAGAATAAAGATATTTTAATCAAGTTAGACTTGATTGTAAAGTTTGAGAAACTTAATGATTAAATATGAGATTTTTAATCAATAAGATCAATATGAGATATTGGATCTTATTTGGAGACAATTGGTATTTAATTAGAATTATTTATAATTCCAATTAAAGTTTAATATAAATTAAAATTTATTTTTTTTAAATTACTAAAATATGCAACACTTATTGCAAATAAGCTTAAGTTTTAATAGACTTGGCACTTCTTCCAACCTATTATGTGGATACTAGTAGAAGCAGAACACTTGTACGGATACGGTCGTTGAGATTAATCAGTCTTGAAAATGATTCCAAGGATATGACAAGAATGTGATCAAGCTTTGGAATAAGGTACGAATTAAGATTCATGCTTTATTATGATTTAAATATTAAGCATTTTATAGAATTAAAGTGATATTTGTTTTCAAGAAATCAAATTATAAAAAGTTTTATAATTATTCTACTAAGCTCGGGATCCGATCTTATTATGATTCCCAATATATTTATCCTATAAACTTATTATACACATCTGAATATATAAGGTAAAAAAATTCCTTTAGCTTATTTTGTAACTAAAAACTACAGCAAAAAGTGCTTTAAGTAACAAAAAAATTGTAGCTATAAATACAATTATCATTGTTGTTTATCAAGGCAATATAATTCACATCGTTGCAAGAAGTGGAACTGTAATAAGTACAAGGAAACATAAGTTTTTGATTAGATGCAGCAAAATAAAAAATGTTGCTTTAAGTTTTGACTAAGGCGAAACATTAGTTTAAAGCTGTAGTAATGAAGTTAAATAGATATTGTATCACTTTTAGGTCTTTATAAGGAAACAAAGTGAATTTTTTTAGCAAAAATTTATAACAACAAAAGCAACAATTTATTCATTCATTACCAATAATATTTAACGTAAAGTCAAACTCTTGTCATTATGTAGGCAACATCCATATATACACACTACATGAAAAAATGGTTTTAGTGATGGAAATTACTAATGGAAAATACTGATTTTATTTCTGCAAACAAAAATTGATGACAGAAATTACTGATGAAAAGAGTTGTAAGAGAAACAATCATATGTAAAATTTAGCGACAAATATTGTAAATCCGTGGCTAAATTTATTGACGGAATCACAATTTCTGTAGGTGAATTTACTAATGAAATTAAAATGTCTGTCTCTAAAATTATTGAAGGAAATAAAATTTCCATCATTAAATTTACCAAGAGAATTACAATTTCTGTAGCTAAAATTATCTATAGATATTATAATTCCATTGCTAAATTTCCCAACGGATTTACAATATTACATAGGTAAAGCTAGCGGCGGATTCTATATTCCATCTATAAATTTATTGACAGATTTACAATATTTATAAGTACCTACAGAATATAGACTTCCATCAATAATTTACCTACAGAAGACAACTTTCTGTGGGTAATTTACCTACAAAATGTAGCATTCCTTTAGTAATTTACCTACGGAAGATAGCGTTCCCTCAGTAATTTACTTATGATATTTTTGACTATCACTTCTCACTTCCCACCTGAATTTTTATTGATTATCTATTGATTTTTTTGCGTTTTATTTCTCTAAATAATATAATCTTGATTGATAATATAATGTAAAAATTATGTTGATTGATAATATAATATAAAAATGATAATGTATAGCAATAAGTGTATTAAAAATAACTATAAATTAAGCAATTCATACGAAAACTTAAGAGTAGCAAAACATCAAATACATTCACTTAAGTACCGAAATTGTTGGATTAGCCATGGTTACATGCATCACATTCATGGGGATGTAGTGGAATTGTCACAATCAAGATTCCGACACCATAATAACCCGGAAACCACAAGATCTCACATGCATGCAAAGATATGTATAAGAACATGAAATGTAAACTTTTTACCTTGTGTATCTCCTCCTTTCCTGTTTCTTCTCGTTGTTTGGGTTATTGCAAACACCAAACCCTTCCTTGATCTCTAATAACACACAAAGATGGAAGAAGAAACAATATATAAGGGTTATTTGAGCGCCAAACTAGATGAGTTCTAGTAGATGCTCAATATGATGGAAGATAGGCCAAGAATCTTCTTGCATGCACTTTGATTTATGCAACAGTTGCATGGATTGTAAGAACAAGACTCAAGACACCTCACTCTCACTCTAAAACTCTTTTAGAGTAAGAAGTGAAGGAAGCTTGTGCACATAAGTGAAGAACTCATTTATATATCACTTTGTAACTTCTGTTAAGATCGTGGCATGCCTCGCCTTAGGTGACGATCGTGGCCCTATAAGGCATGATCGT
>JANZXR010001553.1:0-17343 GCA_027575705.1 Erythroxylum echinodendron | reverse complement strand
GAGGAGGTCCAGCCTTATTTGTGAAGAAAAAAGATGGAACATTGAGACTGTGCATTAATTATAGGAAACTGAATCGGTTGTAAGTACCTGTTAGCTAGAATCAATGATTTATTTGACCAGTTGTAAGGATCTCAGGTGTCCACTAAGTTGGATTTGAGGTTTGGGTATTATAAGCTAAAGATAGCTGAGGTTGAAGTACCAAAGAGTGCTATCAGGAGCAGGTATTGACATTATAAGTTTCTGGTAATGCCATTTAGGTTAACTAATACCCCAGCTACATTCATGACATTAATGAATAAGGCGCTTCAGCCTTACTTAGATCACTTTGTAATTGTGTCTATTTATGATATTTTAGTAGCTTATGCTATGCATCCTGGTACTACCAGGATGTATAATATGCTTAAGCAACATTTCTGGTGGCCAAGGATGAAGAAGCAAGTAGCTGACTATTTAACTAAGTGTTTAACTTGCCAGTACAATAAAGTTGAGCATCAGGCTCCAGTTGGGAAGCTTTATTCATTGCCTTTTTTGGAGTGTAAATGGGAACAAATCGCAATGGATTTCATTATGGAATTGCCTAAGACACTGAGGAAAATGATGTTATATGGGTTGTAATGGACTAATTGACTAAGTGGGCCCATTTCTTACCAGTGAGAGAGAATAGTTCACTGGACCAGTTGGCACAGAGGTATGTGAATAAGGTAGTTAGACTACATAGGCTACCAATGTCCAAAGTATCAGACAGGAATCCTAGGTTTACTTAAAATTTTTGGAAGAGTCTACAATCAACTATGGGTATGAAGTTGAATTTCAGTACTACATTTCATACTCAAATAGACGGGAAGAGTGAGAGGACAATCAGGACTATTAAGGATATGCTTAAAGAATGTGCATTGGAGTTTCAAGGATCTTGGGATCAGTAAATAGCTATGATTGAATTTGCTTACAACAACCTCTACCACAGTAGTATTGGAATGGCACCTTATGAGGCATTATATGGTAGAAAATACCAATCGTCTCTATATTGGGATGCGAAAGGATTGATGATGATAGAAGGCCATGAATTTTGATACAAGATACTGTGGATAAGGTGAAACTGATATGAAGTTAAATAAAAGCCTCACAAGATAGACAGAAGAGTTATGTAGATCGATATAGAAAGGATATGGAATATAAAGTTGGAGACAAAGTATTTATGAGAGTCTCGCCTTGGTGACGGGTGTTAAGATTTGGAAAGAAGGGTAAGTTGAGCCCTAGGTACATTGGTCCTTATGAGATCCTTGAAAGGATAGGACCATTGACATATATATTAGCCTTACGAAGTGAAATGTCTCAGATACGCAATGTATTTCATGTGAGCATGCTTTAGAGGTATAGATCTGACCCAATGCATGTATTACCAGCTAAAGAGATTGAAGTTACTAGTAATCTGAGTTA
This sequence comes from Erythroxylum echinodendron, assembly GCA_027575705.1. NCBI lineage: Eukaryota > Viridiplantae > Streptophyta > Magnoliopsida > Malpighiales > Erythroxylaceae > Erythroxylum > Erythroxylum echinodendron. The sequence continues at coordinate 15,906 of JANZXR010001553.1, read as the reverse complement.
TGTAGAAGAGCCAATCAAGATAGAGGCATATCAGAAAAAACAATTGAGGAATCAGGAAATTCCATTGGTGAAAGTCCTATGGAAAAATCACTCGAATGAGGAAACAATTTGGTAAATATAGGAATATATGAGAAAGTAATATCCTTACCTGTTTCATCAATTAGTTAATAATTTCGAAGACAAAATTTCTTAAGGAAGGGAGAATTGTAACATCCCATTATCCTATGATTAGGGTTAGAACCCTAGGATACTATATATAAGAGTTTATTGAAAAGTTAAAAGTGCATTTCATGCATCATATGGCATACACATACAAGTGAATAATGTTATCAGTCATGAAAAAATTGAACATGCATTCAGTAAAATTTTTTGGGTATAACTAAATTTTAATATGATTAAAATTAGAATTGTGGATTATTTTAAAAAATTGTATTGGTATGTATTAAAATTATTTTCTTATTTTTGGTGGCGTTTCGGATATTTCAAAATTTTCTAAAAATTTAGAGTATTTTGGACTAAGAACAATATAGAAATAAGAGACAAATTGTAGTGTGACAATTGGATTAGTAATTAATTAACAAAAGGACCTATTAAGGTGTGACAAGTGGACAGATGGCTGAGAGACAAATGGTAGCATAACTAGTGGACAAATGTAACATATGCATTGTAAGGCCCTAAAATATACCCTAGTTGAAATGATACATGTTCATGAAAGTACATGTTAGATAAGAGTTAAAATTGTGCTATGAGTTGAATGTGAAAGTTATATGACTTTCTGTATTGGTGGACTATAGTTAGTATATTTGAATTAATTGATACAATTAGAGAATTGAGGTTTTTAAATGTATTTTTGGACAAGGAAAATGGCCAAGAAATAAGTTAACTTTGTACATAAAAATATTAGAATGATTAAGCCTATGAGTTTGTGACACTTGGCAAAGCTAATGCATTGACATTTGGCAACATTCATTGTGTGACAAATGGCAGCATGATATGAAATCAACTAGAAATTAATGTGTGGATTAGTGGCAGCCTAATCCATTGATACATGGCATACATACAAAAATACACATGTCAAAGGAATTCGAAGAGACCTAGCACTTTGGCTAAGCAAACTTCTACGTGTTTCTCTTCATTCACCTCGCCGAAACACCCCTTTTCTCTCCAACTTATAGAATTTTTCCTAGGCTTTAAAAGGGTCGGTTTGGGTTGATCTTTGAAGTAATTTGAAATTGTTTCTCAAAGTTGTGAAGAGTTAAAGGAGTACAAAACTTGATATCATGATAGAACACGTCTTGTTTGATGTTTGAAGTGGTTATAATATGTACACAATTTATGAAGAATTATAGTTAGGAACTTGATAGGTGCTGGGTACCCATTAGGAAGTGTGTTTCCTCTGAATAGCCATCGATTGTTTAGACATATCTTGATCGGCAGACATCAAAATGGGATTATTGTAATTCAGATTAAACTAGATTCATTTATATACAACTTTCATGAAGAAGTTGAATTTAAATTTTGTCACTGAGGGTTTTGAAATTTAGCTCGAAAGTGAGTTCTGGCCTTAGCTGCAGTATTGAAAACTTGTGTCCTATTTTTCAACAATTAAACTGTACCGGTCTAGTCAGATCACAATTTATGAAGAATTATAGTTAGGAACTTGAAGTGGTTATTCTAATTTAAAAGGTTTATACCCTATTCTGATAATCATTTTTGACATCTGTACAATTTTTTCTGATACTTAAATGATTAGCATTGTCATGAGAAATGTTCTCTAGTGATAGATTTTATTTTATTCCAAAATCCATTATGTTTGAATTGTTCTTTATGATGAACCTTCAATGATTATTTATGATATCATTTACTTTATTTTATGTGGATGTTAAGTGACTGTTAAACAGTTGCCAGTTTATGTATGATCCATTTACCTTTATGCTTAGCATGGTGGTTTTTCCCCATGTAGGTTCAGATAAGAAAGTTTGAACACTGGGACAATAACAACCTCGATGGCCAATGAAGAATGTGTTTGATTTTGGAAATTTATGTTCGGGTTGTATGTATAATACGAGACATGATTTATTTTGTTAAATGTTTGTAAATATTGTAATACAGAGAATATTTGAAGTTAAGATATATACCTCTTTGTTTAAGGATTTGTAATGTATAATCTTAGTTCAAGATGACTTTAAACATATACTTGAATGAATTCAGTGAAATTCTGTTTAAAGTCGAATATGCATGGAAACACAATGATTGGTTGTTTAAGTTCTGGCAACATTTGTATTATTTTGATATGTTTTAACTCCAGTTTTTGGTAACATCCAAATATCCTTCTAGGGGGTCTGTAGGTGTTACATGTATTGGAGACATGTGTCAAGACCCAAAAGGGACACCTAATTCATATTTTGGGCAAGGAAATTTTGGTAGTCCTCTTGTTTGCTTGCTCTACAGAAATTCTCCACCATCAAACCTCTCTTCTCACTCATCCATCACCAAAACATATTGCAAGCCTTCATCCATTTGGGGTTTCAATTGTTTCTGAAGGATTTGAATTATAAATCTCGTAAGTTGTACTTTAAGTTTTATGGTAGTGTAAATGACTTCTGTTAAGGTTTTAATGTTTGTAAATTGATTCATGCATAAATGGTGTGTATTTTTATGCTTATAGATTAATGCATGGATGAATAGTGTTAATGCATGTGTGGGTGGTGAAGGAAGAAGCAAATTCCTGATATGATTTTCAAGGTAAAGGATTGTGATGATTAAGTAAAATGAAGAGTAGGGAAATGCAGAAATTTAAAAGTATGAATTAGTTCTATTTTGCGTTGTAATTATTCATGAATTTGTGATTTATGACTAGAGATTTTTTAACTAAAAAATTAGGTTTTACTGAATCATCAACTTGAGATGATAGAGTAATGATATAATTCTGGCAAAGAAGTGTGCTCAAGTATGATATATGTAGTGTTTTTCAACATACGTCAATAGTTTGAACATAATTTGGTATTTGAATATCCAAATTGGATGTATTTTGATCTAAAGAAAACTAGAAAGATATAGCTACATTTTTCATGAAGAAGTCGAATTTTAATTTTGTCACTAAAAGTTTTGAAATTTAGCTTGAAGTTAAACTCTGCCATAGCCATTAGCACTATCCCTGACAGAAATCATGTCCTATTTTTATCAAATAAAATTTATTAATTTAGTCCAAATCAGAAAAATTTGCATTCATAAAAGTTTTATATTATTCTCTTAGCTTTTTATTGGTATAAATTTTGTAATTTTTGGATGTCTGAATTGAGATATATGAAGTTTTCAAGTTTGATTGCTCATCAAGGGCACACACATCCTTCATTTATGGGAGTGCACAATCACACATAAGCACGTTCGTGCACCAAACATTTAAGCATGAGAATGCACATTGTGCACAAGCAGGATCGTGCACCAGCCCTTCACACTGTTTTGAATAGTCTGTAGTCTATTCAGCATAATGCATGGAATACTGAACCAAATTGAATGATTTTTATTGCATTTGAAACTTAAGATATGAGCACATTTTATTAGAAGAAATTATTGTTTAAAAACGTCATTTTTTGATCAGAATAGCCATACAAATATAACCTAAAAATCTGTCTTAAGAAAAAAATCTAGAAAATTAGAGGTGTATGTTGAAATTTTGGTTTCAATTTTATCTTCCTTTTTCGACCTATTTTACAAGTATTTTAGACATGATTATGAAGAATGTGAAAGAATGAAAGTTGCAGATATAAGTCCTAGCTTGACCTCTGTGAAATTTTTTTTGATAAATTAATGACTAGAGTTTGAGTTATGCTTATTTTTCTAATCCTGTCTATGATAAACCCATATGTAGAAACCTTATATTATTTCCTTATTTTTGGGGACTTTATAAATCAAAATGATCAAAGTATAAAACATGGAAAATGATTGTTGATGCCTTGTTAATGCTTCTGTGATACATTTTGGCCAGAAGATATCTTGATAAGTTTATGTAGTTAATTGAAGTTATACCCTAAAACAATGGACTATTTTGATGAGAATGAGTTCAAATCTGGAAATTTTGATATGTTAAAGGAATAAATGAGTCCTTTTAAATGAAAATATGATCTTTAGCACATGAATAATGTGTATAAGGTATGGATGAATGAGTATTAAAGGACATAGGGAATTTATGAATGAGAATTGGATGAAGGTACGAGTATATATTGCTGGAAAAATTTGATGAAAGTATAGATTTACCTTGCTAAATTTTCAGATATAAAGTACCAATTATGTGTGTTTTATAAGAAGCTTTTTTATCATGGAAATGTTCAAGGATAAGTGTAAAAATGAGTTGGTAATGATGTAAAAATGTTCTCAAGAATGTAATGTGATTCAAAGTATGTAAGTGATGAATTGGGAGTGATTGAATGAGAACTAGGAAATTGTGGGAGTGTATAATCCTAGAAAAAAGAACAATATACATGGGTGATCAATTGAAAGTAATCAACTGTATTAAAGAAACATACCCGAGAATTTGTCATTGAACATGCATAATACATCATACATATATACATGTGCTTATTCATCTGAATTTGCAATGTGGTAATATGAAAATGTTTATGATTGCATATAGAAGAGCACATTGAGGGAACACTTCCAGATATTGCCCATACTTCAAGGCAATAAGCTGAAAGGAGCAATAGTGAGTAACATAAGATGGTTTTAAATTAAATCATTGCTGTTTGCATGCCATATTGAATTATTATGTGAATGTGATTGTGTTGATTCCCGACAATTGATTGTCTAAATAGTTATATATTCGGGACTATATTGGAAGTGTTACTTAAATGTGAGTATGATTGACTATATGTTCTTAACTTATATGCTAAATGTCGAACCAAGTTCGAAGATCATTGTGAATGAGAAATGTGAATACGAAAGCAGTGTGCTGAATATGATGATAAGAAATGTGAAATGCATTTATTCTATGAATGCATGAAATATAAAGACAGTTATGATTGGAGCCGCCAATGGAAAAGAGCTTAAAGCTCAAACATTTGTGGTAAGAGCCTATGGCTCAATTTTTATGATAGAGCCTGGCATCTATAACATATATGGGACAGTATGATAGAGCCTAGTATCCACAATGAATATGGGACAGTGAAAAAGGCAGTTGATCACAACAACGTAATAAATAAATTTGAGTCTCATAAACATTGCATACACATGTGATACGAATAACTTAAGCAATTGCAATGTTTTGAGAATTGTATTGTATTAAATGTGTGAAAGCTTATCGATGAATGCATCTTACATGATTATAATGAAATGATAAAATGTATGGATTTTTTTGAAATGGCAAAATTGTGTACAAAGTGTTTTTTGATTTTACATGATGAAAATTGAGATGATGTGAATTATATGATGACATAAATTATGTGTTGCATGAAAAAAGTGAACCATTGAGGATGGTTACTCAACTGAGTTTGCAAAACTCAACCAAATTGTAATGTTGACATTTTCATTTTCAAGAGAGCGAAGACTTAGCACCTAAGACTGCTTAGAAGAGTTTTTGGTACAACTTTTTGATAGAAGAACATGGCTCAATGGTAAGTCAGCTAGGACTGAAGGAATAGTCTTAGTTTTTGTTAACTCCTCATGTATGTAGCATATTTTGTAAATAGAATTGTTACTCTGATAGACTTATATTTTATAAACATGAATGATTGATATCATGTTATATTGTAAATTATTGTTTTTTAAATGAAATACGGAGATTTTGGATTTAGACATTATGTTAATTATGATTTTAATTATAATTTCATGCTATATATTGAAAGCGAGATAGTTAGCATGCCATTTCTTTCGAAATAAGGTCACTTCCAGAGTAAACAAGCATTAAGTACTTCGTCCTTCGAAGATATTTCAGTATGCACTTGACTGCAGTCTAATGCTCCATTCCTGGATTGGACTGAAATCTGCTTACTACTCTCAGTTTGTAACAGATATCCAATCTAGTGCAAAACATAGCGTACATTAAACTTCTAACTACCAAAGCATACGAAATGTTGTGCATGTGTTCGACCTCTTTTTGAGTCTTAAGTGCTTGCTTCTTTGAAAGTTTGATTCCATGTCTAATAAGTGTGAAATCCCTCTTGGAATCATACACAGCAAACTTATTGAGCATGTTCTCAATGTAGGTCAGTTGAGATAAGGCTATCTGCTTGTTCTTACAATCCCTTATGATCTTGATCCCTAGAACATAGCTACCCTCTCCCAAATCCTTCATTAAAAACTGTTCGTTTAACCATCCCTTGATCGTAGATAACATTCCTACATCATTTCCATTGAGCAGAATGTCATCGACATGCAAAATTAGGAAAGTAACCTTGCCTTGCTGTATCCTTTTATAGACTCAAGGCTCATCTAGGTTTTGTATGAACATAGGTTTTGATAGCCTTGTCAAACCTAATGTTCCAAGACCTAGATGCTTGCTTAAGTCCATAAATGGACCTTTGTAACTTGCATACCTTACACTCATTACCTGGCTCAACAAATTCTTCTGGTTGGGCCATATAAATGGTCTCCACAAGATACCTATTAAGAAATGTGGTCTCGACATCCATTTTCCATATTTTATAATTGAAATAGGATGCTATAGCCAAAATATTTCTGATGGACTTAAGCGTGGCAACTTGAGAAAAAATCTCCTTATAGTCTATACCCTCCTTTTGAGTATAGCCGTTAGCTACCAATCTACTTTCAAAGGTCTCTAGCTTTCCATTTGATCCTTTCTTCCTTTTAAAGATCCATTAAAATGCTATGGCCTTTACAATTAGTGGTAGATCTATAAGGGTCCAGACTTTGTTGGCATACATGGAATCTATTTCCTATTCCATTGCCTTGAGCCACTTTTCTGTATCAATGTCATTAATAGCCTTTATATAAGTAATGGGATCCGTTACTTCTTGTTCTGAGATGGCAATTATACCTTCTCCTAGACCTAGATACCTGTCTGGTTATCTCACAACCCTCCCACTACTTCTAAGCACTACTTGACATTCAGACTACTGTTTCGATTCAACTCTTGAATCTATTTTGACATCTTGTTCTACTATATCGAAATCAAATCTTTGTTTGAATAAAATAGCTAACTCCTTAAGTACTATTTCACTTCTTCCTTTGTGATTTCTCACAACTTCTTCCTCCAAGAAGGTCCCATTTATCGACATAAATACCTTCCTATCCTAAGGACTAGAAAAGTAATACCCTCATGTACCTTTAGGATATATTACAAACAAACATACTTCTGATGCTGGTTCCTTCTTTATGGATTCAGGCCTTAGAACATGGGTTGGGCAGCCCCAAGTCCTCAAGTGTCATAATGAAGGCACTCATCCTATCCATAACTCCCTAGGTGTTTTAGGCATCGATTTGGATGGAAATAAGTTAAGAAGATAAGTTGGTGTTTGTGTTGCATATCCTCAAAATAATTCTGAAAGGCTAGTATAGGACATCATTGATCTTACCATTCGGTTGAGGTGTTCTGGGAGAAGACAAGTTGGAAACAATTTCAATATCAATTAGGAATTGTTGGAGCTCTCAAGATAAGTACTCATTGCCTCAATCAGATCGAAGTTGTTTTAATGGCTTGCCTAGCTACTTCTTAGCTTCATCTTTGAATTTTTAAACCTTTCAAAGGACTCACTCTTTTTTTTCATCAAATATAGATAGCCATGTCTAGAGTAATCATCTATAAAGGTAATGAAGTATTCATGACCTCCTCTAGCTTATACATTTATAGGCCCACACACATCAGAGTATATCAGGTCCAACGTGGATTCAGATTTGTTTCCTTTAGAATGAAATGAGTCCTTGGTCATCTTTCCTTTAATACAAGAGTTATAGGTGGGTAATGGACCATTGTCTAAGCCCGTAAGGATCTCATCCTTCACCAACCTGTGAAGTCTTTTCTGATTGACATGACGCATCCTTAAATGCCACAAATATTTTGAATTAATGCTAGAGTCATTGCATTTTCTTATTTTATTAATTATATGGTGTTTAGTGAGCCTATCATAGGTTCTATAAAGAACAATCCCCATTTATTTACCACATTACAAATAAAATCCTTATTATCATATATTGAAACAACTTTTTCAAAATATAAGGAATAACTAGATTTTATTAAAAAAAACATAAATCATGTTCCTTACAACCATTGGGATGTAATATACATCTTCTAATATAACCTATGACCACTAGGAAAGTCTAAGACAACTACTCCTACTGCTTCTACCAAAACGTAGGATCCATCTACTATCTTAACTTGAAACTGACCTTTAGGCAGTCTTTTCCTTAGCTAAAACCCCTGTATGGAATTACAAACATGGTCAGTGGCTCCTGAATCTAATATCCAAGAATCAAATGAATCTACCACATTTCTAGTTCCTAAAAGACTTTGGAAACCCATAACTTGTTTACTTTTGAGGGTCTTAAGCTAGACCGCACAGTTTCTTTTCCAGTGACCCTTCTCACCATAGTGGAAATACTTTCCCTTAGTGTCCTCTTTGGCCTTCTTTTTCATGGGTTGGGCCTTGACCCCTATTTTGGCCTTTCTTTTCTTTGCATCCTTCTTCCTCTGCTTGCCCTTACCTTTGGGCTTAGAAGAAAATGCCACATGAGCCTTTAGCCCATTGTCCCTGATATTTAATATCTCCTTCATATTCTAGAAGGTATTCATCAACCCACTCAAAGTGTAATCCTTGTTGTTGAGCTCATAGTATAACTTAAACTGCTGAAAAGAAGAGTTTAAATTGTTAATAATCATGATCATCTGCATTTCCATGTCCATTTCTGCCACAAGCAACTCGGTCTCAATAACTGCAAAGATTACCTTAAGCATTTAATCTCGCACCAATTCACTAGGCTTTTGTCTGAGATTGTGAAAGGTTTGGATAGTTTTCACCTTTGCAGACCTAGTCCTCATACCAAACATCTCATATAGGTGGTGGAACATTGCACTGACATTTTGCATGCTTGCAAGTTGCTTATACAGCATTACGTTGATAGAAGTTAGAATACATAGCACTTGGCAGTCTTATCAGCATTCTGCCATCTCTCATATTGTTGGACTTACTTAGGAGTTGATTTGTTAACCAGAGGTGCAGGCTCATTATCCATTAGTACACATGAAATTCATTAATATTAGAGAACAATGTCAAGGTTACGTCTCCATTCATTAAATTTCTCTCTATTTTCCAATTTGTTATTAGTCAAGAGCAATGGTATCAAATATGACCTCCCATTGAGGCATGATTTGCAAGTACCTTTAGTGGATAAATCAAATGGTTGCACACTCAACATGGTTTATCAATAACCTGCCTATTGCTAGTCTGTTGATAAATGCGTAGACCAAATTATTGTGCTTCTCAAAAAGTTAGGCATGAAGATGCTTTGTAGCTTTTTGAGTGGGAGGATCTTAGTTTTTCTTTTAATGGATAAGATGGCCCACCATCACTTAGTCTTATAATCCCAAAATACATAAGATACTTGAACTAATAATACTTGAATTGAAACTAAAAGCCTCATTGCTACAAAAATCTAGCTTAAAATACAAATATATGTAACTTGAAGTGATGCTTTGACCCTCTTTCACTTGATCTCATGTTCTTTACCTAAAGATGGGGTAAAAAAAAGGTGAGCTTGAAAGCTCGTGGGTGACAAGTTTATAATGGAGAATAAAGCAAAACCCTTGAAATTATTCATTTTCATAATAAATTTGCATTGAAACAATAAGACACTTATTTCTGACACTTCTCATTTTATCAAACAGTTCATGAGCAATTTTAAATCATGTATGCATTCATCTTGTCAAACAAATCATAAGCACATAACCACATCAGAATGGTTTGGGTGGATCCAAAATAGAACGTACTACACATTCCCCATATGGGTCCTGTGTAGCCATGAATAGGACGTACTATCGTAATTCCACTTAATGGCATTACATAGCCGTGAACTTATGGGAGTCCATGAAGGAGCTACATGCCACTAGCGGCCAAGCGGGAGAAGCCTTTACTTGGTCAACATGCATATGATAGAACTTAAGGGACCACCACAAACTCACATAATACATAATTCATGAATTTTAAACTTGTTGCCCAAAATGGCATTTCTTGAAATCTTGCTTTTCATAGGCATGAAGTATTTCAGAAGCATGACTTCATAAACTTGGATCTTTTCAGAAAAAGAAATTTCAAATTATTTTCATAAATCATCAACACAATTCATGTAGCAAACATATAACAATTTCTCAATCCATTCAAGAAATAATAGATGCAACACTTATGATGCAATTAAAATCATCAAACTTCCTTGATTCAAAGAAAACAATTAATGGCTTAGTACTCTATTATAAACATGTACCCACCCTGATTTTCTTTCTTATAGCCTTGCTCAAATATGTCTCTTCTCTTGTTCCTCTTGCCTCTTTGATCCCTTCATTCTTCACTAAATGAAAGGATCCCTGGCTTAAAAGAAAGATCTTTTCCTCCTCTTCCTTTTTCTCTTCTTGGACAGTTTTAAAATCTTTCTTTAAGACTAAGAAAAATCAAACCCTAGCTTCTTTCTCTTCTTTCTCTTTCTCACTCATTTTCGAAATTCTCTACTGCTTATCCTTTCATTCATGTTTCTTTTATTTCATTTATAAACGAGACAACAATCCTTCTTCATATTATGCCCTTAATGATTGAGAATTGTCCCATTTGCCCTTCCATTTATGCCTTATGTCTTTTATACATAAGTGTCTTGGCAACAGTACCCTTGAATATTCTAACATAACACTTTCTTCCAAAAAAATGTTCCCCATTGTCTCAAGTTTCTAATGACACCAAAATCATTCAATTCGGTTCAGTGATGTGAAAGACATAATTCAAACATTTTTGGACTGCTCTTGTCCACAATAGTATACTATGCACAACTTCCATCTAACATTTAAACATCTTAGACACTGAATTAGATTCCAATTTCTTCATAGCATTTATGGATCCATATCTATAGTTTACTTCAAATCAGAAATCATCTTATTTGGAGCTCTACCAATCTAGAAATCATCAAAATACTGAAGTATGTTAAGTAGAATAATACCAATTCATATCATTTAAGAGTACATACACTGTACCTGCCCCACGCTTTTTACTCAATCTTTCTCACTTCATTTAAGATGGATATAATTATTGGTGTACATGTATAGAAATGTCTTATGAGTCCAATGGTTTAAGAATCAAGTCATTTGGGTGTCTAGAGAGGAAGTTATAGCCAAAAGAATCCAATCTGTTTTTATCCTCAATCATATTAAGCTTACTTCGGGACTATTCATATAATTTTTATATAGGTATCAGCTTTAGGTGTTCTTTGGATGGTTCAAAAGAGAACTTCAAGAGCTACAACTTTCATGAAGACCTTAAAGACCAATTTTATCTATTTAAGGATCATAAATGGAACAGAAGATAGGTATAGATGAAAAATAAAAGAAGCAAAACACAAAAGAAGATGACGTCATCACAGAAGAAACATAGAAGAAGATGACGTCATCACAGAAGAAGTTCGTGAACAGTAATACAGAGGAAGTTCATAATAGTAACACAGAAGAAGTTCATGAATAGTAACACAGACGGAGTTTATAAACAGTAACACAGACGGAGTTCATGAACAGTAACACGGATGGAGTTCATGAACAGTAACACAGAGAAAGTTCTTGAACAGTAACATAGAGGAAGATGACATCACCCAGTAGAAGATGACATCATCACAGAAGAAGTTGGTTCACAGAAGATAAAAAACACAGACAACGCATCCTTACTAGGAAGATGACATCATCACAGAAGAAGTAGGTTCACAAAGGATACAAAATACAGATGATGCAACCTTACAAAAGAAGATGACTTACAGAAAAAGATAGCTTACAATGAAGATGACTTACAGAAGATGCATCTTTACAGACGATGCATCCTTACAGAAGAAGATGACGTCACCCAGAGGAAGCTGACGTCATCACAGAAACAGTTTGTTCACAGAAGGAGTTGATTTACAGAAGAAGTTGACGTCACCCAGAAGAAGGTGACATTATCACAGATGATACCTCTAAATTTCTGAACATCTTCACTTTTAAAGATCCTAACTTTCGACTACGATGTCTAAAAATTTCATGCTATATATATTTGGAAAGCTAGAAAAATAATCTAAAATTTCGAAGCAGGCAACTTCATCCAATTTAGCCTAGATCAATCTAGATTTTCCCCTTAAGTATAAAGATGAATTTTACATTCATCCCCCAATGTACTGCACCCAATTCTTAACTTCATGAAATTTTGAGACTCTTAGAGATAGAATTGAAATTCAATTTTTTCATAAGAAATGTAGCAACATGTTTCTAGTGTCATCCAAGAAAATAATCATCTCAATTGGATAACTAGAAAAAAAAGTTATGGCTACTAGAACGAAGCACACTTAGTGAACATTTTCCAGATCACTACCAGTTTTGTTTCTAAATCTTTCCTTATCACAACTCATACCAAGATCATCTTCTCTACTTCATTTTCAACTCGATATCATCTATAAAGATATTATAGTCCACGATTAATCATGAACATCAATAACAGAACATACATATATATATATATATATGGGTTCTTCATCACTTTCACCCTAATTCTTCCCATTTTATAGTCTCTCACTACCAAAATCACCAAAGCAAAACACGAACCTATCCACACTTCTTATGTACTGCTCGAAATTTTCTAAGAAAAGTTTTTGGGTCCAACATTAACACTTGCCTAGATACCTTAACCTTTCTCAATTCATTGATCCATTTCAAACTATAACATGTCGGATGCTTGATAGTCGTTAGCCCTAATTTTTTAACCAACTGAATAGTTGCAACATTTGAGAAACTTCCATCATCTTTATCTTCTCTAATCTAAATGCTTAAGACCCTTTTGGTAACCAACGGTCTCCCTCCCTTGGTTGCTTAATTTTGGCATCATCATCACTTTGCTCAATTGTCCTCTAATTTGGGCATGCCATCATAAGCTTCATCTTCACTTTTAGAAATGAATTCCCCACTCCAAATTTTCATCCACTTATTTGGATATTAAGAGGCAATATATTCTCTTCTCATGCACTAAAAGAATTTGATATCTCGACCTATTAAATTTGAAGAGGATTTAACTTATTTTTCTCCCCTTGAGCTACTTTCAATTTTGGTGCTTAGAGTTTTATCATCCTTTTTACTCCATGATTTCTACCAAGAGCCATTTCTTTCATTAGAAACACTTGTACAATTAGTGAACTTTTATTTAAGCTATCTCTTAACCTTTATTACCATATGCGCACATCCTCCAACTCTATATAATGACAATGGCAATTTCAGTTTTAAGAGTAAATATAAACCATACTTCACATTTCCCCATGTCGTTATTACATCCATCTCTTTGCAATATTCCTCTTACAAGTGGTTGATAAAGTTCCCTATAGAAAAAACTTAGCAAAAACCTCTTACAAATTGCATCTTTTATCTCTTCCTAATTACTAAGTGGTTGCTCCCTTTTTCTTCTCTTTAGAAAAGTCACTAGTCTCAAACACTAACTCCACTTTCTGTTCCCACTCTAGATACACATATTGGTCCATCTTCTTAAAAAAAGGTAGGAATTTTCATGTTAATGCTACCTATGTTTTTTCTAATCTAGCCTTATGACCCCTCTAATTCCCATACCTGATTCTATACCCATCATTTCTACCCATTCTTCCTCTACTAGGACCACCTCTGCCACCTCTAAAGTTACATACATCTTCAAAAGTGCTAAATTAATCATTATCTTTATCAAACTCATCCGGGGTGTTTCTAAGTTCGGGTAACCTCTCCCTTAGGTTGGATTAAGATTTTAACCTTAATTACATCTTAACTATCTTGTCCATTATGTCCTTTATCTTCCTAAACATCCTTCCCAGCGCCATTTATGTTGATCTTATCATTAAACGATTGCTTTACATCTCTCTTCTTGGCATCTGGGTCTCAGAACTTATTATAAAGATGCTTAATGAGGATATCGGGAATAGAGAACCCTCAGGAAGAGTTTGTCACGGCCAATTGTTGACTTCACTGTGGTGAGCCACTCAAAGGTCAAGTGGAATACCTATCTAGAAAAGTTCACCGCGGCCAACCATTTTGGCTTCGCCATGGTAAACACTAAAGGTTAAGCGGAAGACCTGTCTGGAAAAGTTCATTGCATCCAAGGTCAGAATTCACCGTGGCTAAACCTTCGAAGATCAAGCATAAAGTCTTTCGATAAAAGTTTACCGACTTAAAGCCTTTGAAATAGAATCGAAACATCCAACATATATCACAAAGTTTACAAACACATACACATACATTTCCCACAAAACCATACCAATTCGTCCAAAGATAGCATTAACATATAAAAGAAACTTTTCTCAAATCTCAATACTAAACCAAACGAAGTTTATACATAGTTTTAGTTACATATCAGCAATTGTGTCAATACTTAATATGAAATTCAAAATACAAATGGATGCTCATATTCGATATGCCTATAAAGCTATCCAAATTGTTCACTAACTAAGTAAAAAAGTCTCTTAACTATCTTGGAGTTCCCGATGCCTTGCAAAGATTGCTAACTTTCTTGTTCTGCATCTGAAGAGGGAAAATGATGGGTTTAACTACACGACTTAGTGGTTAATAAATTTATAGCCATCGACAATCAGCCATAATTCAATCATATGCACATATATAGCTATCAATTCAAGCATGCTCAATCTATTCCAACAATTCAATCATTTATCAATTTAGCTCAAAACTCGTAACATATAACATAGACTTTAGCTATTAAACACAACACTTAAATGCATCATACTTGACAATTCAAAGATGCAATACACAATAAATGGGTCAAGAGTTCATTGGAATGGAATGGAGAAATCAAAGTTTTTGCTGTGAACAAAACGAGTCCGATTTCTCAGGATCTCGTGGTCTCAAGCGGGCAGCCGGGAGAAGACTATAGGTCAATGTGTATGTGACTAACAAAATGGGTCCCTCTTTTGCCTAATCACAAACAATTTTATGCTCAATATAGTCAATCACAAATCCATAATCTCAGGCTTCTTTTACTTCTTTCTTCTTTCTTTTATACAAATATCGTAACCTTTTCAATTCATAACATAATCATAATTCATCATGCATTTTTCAAAAATTTACAAAGATTTCAATCTCAAGAAATTCAATGTAAGCAAAATCAACATACACACACATAGGCAAGAATTTGCCCAATCGCACAATAGCTGTGAATATATCACCCACTTAATTGCTTGAAAGTCCAAGCTCAAGATTGTCTTTCCTCTTGCTCTTAGATAGGGTTTCCTACAACAAAAACATTTTTTGCCATTCAACCCAATATATAAAGAGAAATTCATAAAGTTGAAAAAATCAAAATAATAAAATCTAGCCTTGACTTAACTTACTCATAGCTTATCTAAATTAGATTTTCCCATTTCCATACAAAGGGTTGAACCATAGAAATTAGTACACATGTAATCAATCGGAGAAATTAACAAAACACATCTCATGCTCATGCATTATATAATATACATATACATGTGAACAGTGATTTTTGCACATGAAAAATGACTGTACATGCATTCATGACATTTCCTAGAATATTGTTGACAGTACGTGTCGAATGCACTGCAAAATTTACCTGACTCTGCACACTAAAATTTGTAGTTGCGGTATGTCGGGATCAAATCCACAGGAAATGTTCGGTTAATTTTCGTAATGAAATTAATTGATGCAAGGAAAGAAAATGGGGGGTTTTTGAGTTTTAAACAATT
>JANZXR010001552.1:0-45723 GCA_027575705.1 Erythroxylum echinodendron | reverse complement strand
AACAAGAAAGAGAAGTTCTTAGCAAGATTTTATATTCACAAAAAGGATACACCATTCAACCCCCCTTCTTGTGTATTAAGTTTCTTATACGTAAAGTCTATACTAACGTGTGATTTACTTCATATCGTACTCAATCAATTGATGGTAAGTTTTAGTTTGAATAATAAGTGTGAAAAAATTAATTTAGAAAATTTTGAAACTTATTATGGATGTCATAATATATTTTGGATGGACTACTTGAATTATAAAAGTTATTCTTTTTACTAATGATCAATGTTACAATTAGATGAGATATTTTTCCTGAATAAAAGTTAAGTATCACTGAATTTCTCACTTTTTATTTTCTATTAATTATTTCAATTCTTTGTTAAGTTAGTTTATTACTTAATTCATTATAACCCCTTATTTTATTTTATCAATTGAAATTAAGAAAATAATTTTTAGTTCTTGAGATTCGACGTGTTTCCATGACTACTATAAGAGTTTAGAGAATCATAATTAATTTTAAGGGCTTTGGCAACGTGACAAAAATTTTGGCACCGTAGTTGGGGAATAATTTTTCATTCTTTTAGTGTCTTTAAGTTATTTTACAATTTACTGCTAATTTTTTGTTTTTTATGACTCGTTCTTTTCAGACAGGTGAATTGAAATATAATTTAAAAATTCAGAAAATAATAAATAGTTAAGGAAAGAAACTAAGCAAATAAGAAGTCATTCACATCCAATAGTGAAAGTTAAGATAGATTTCACAATTAATGAAAATTCTAATTTCTAAGAAGTTGAAGAAAAGATAGCAAATCCTAACACTAGAGTGTTGAGGGAGTTAAGGACACCAAATTTGAATAAACAATCTTTACACAAACAATTTCTAGATATTGAGGTAGATTTCGAATTAAAATCTAGTTTGATTCACTTACTCCCAATTTTTCATGATCTTACAAGTAAAGATCCATATAAACACTTTTAAAGAATTTCACGTTGTTTGCTCTCGAATGAAGCCATAAGAAGTGACAGAAAATAAATTAATTTGAGAGCCTTTCCATTCTTTGAGAAAGATAAGGCGAAGGGTGAGAATTATTATCTTCGACCCGACTTAATGACAACATGAAATGAGATGAAAAGGTTGTTCCTAGAGAATTTCTTTCCTGCATCATAAATAGTTAATATAAAAAAGGAGATATATGGTATAAGACAAATTAATTGAAGAAACATTGTATGGATATTGAAAGAGGTTTAAAGAGTTACGTTCTTAACCAACTTTTGATTCATTATTTTTATGAAGGACTATTGGAAATGGGTAGGAGCATGGTAGATACAACTAGTACAAGAGATTTGGTAAACAAAACAATAAAAGTATCTAGGCAATTAATTGTAAATAAGGCCGAAAATTCTCAATAGTTTGGGACAGGAATGGATGGAGCTGTTAAGTGCATGAATGAGGTAAGTAATACAAACTTTAAGGATAAAATTTTAGATTTAACTGTTCTAGTTCTTCAAATAGTTATAGGTTAATTGCAATCACTATGAGTGTGTAAAATATACTCATTTTCTAGACATCCTACGTATATATGCTCTACATTGCAACAAGACTCCCTTCAAGAAGTTAATGTAATAGGGAGATTTCCTGGTCAGCCTTCATAAAAATATGATCCTTATTTCAATCATTATAATATAAGATAGACAAATTGTCCAAACTTTATCTATGAAGATCAAAAAGGGCAAAAAGATATCAACCTTAAATTTCAATAAATGACCTTAAGCACGTACATATGATCAATATAAATCTTTAAATTTAGGTATATATTTGAATGAAATTTATAAGGCAGCTGCTACTAATACTCAACAATTTCAACATAAAATAAAAGCAAGCCTTCAAAACTTAAGAAATAAAATCACTAAATTAGTCATCTCAGTTAATAAATTTGAAGCACAAGTATAAAAAAATTACATAATAAATGGTGGTGAATTTTAAGGAGAATATGAGTGCAATGATATTGAGAAGTAGGAAGCAAATTCAATTTGGATCTTCCTTACTAATGGAGGTTGAAAAGCATGACTAAGGAGAAAAGAATGATGAACCTCCATCTCAAGAATCAATAAAGGTAAAAGATGATTTATCTTCACCGATATCTACTAATGCACATGTATGTCCTTTTCCCTACAAGTTGGCTAAATCAAAAGAAGAGGAATGTGAAAGAGAAATGTTAGAAACCTTCAAAAAGTTAGAAATCAATATACCACTTTTAGAAGTCATCAAGAAAAATTTAAAATATGCAATTTTCTTGAAAGAACTATGCATAAATAAAAGGAAACTAAAGATAAGGATAGAATAATTTTGGGTAACAATATAGTAGTTGTGATAAATAGGAAATTACTAAAAAATGTAAAGATCCATTTATGATTACACTTCCTTGTGTCATTGGTGATAAGAAAATTAAGCGTACCATGCTAGAATTAGGCATATCTATTAATTTCATGCTGAGCTTTAAATCTAAATTTTTATAAGAAACTATTGTGATTATTCAGTTAGCTGATCATTCTTATATGTGTCCTATTGGTGTTATAAAGGATGTTTTAGTCTAAGTTAACAGTTTGGTATTTCTAGTAGACTTTTACATCTTGAAAATGGATGGAGAAAATGTAAAAAATTCAGCTTCAATTTTATTGGGAAGGTCGTTATAAAGACAACAAAGATAAAAATTGATGTGTATAAGGGTACTCTTTCTGTTGATTTTGATGGAGAGATAGTGAAGTTCAATATTTTTAAAGCAATAAAGGACCCTAATGATTTTTAATCTGTTTATCATATAGATATTATGGATTCAATTGTGTAGGATATTTTTAAAAAAGAAATTATTAATGATGAGTCAAATTTAATGATAAACTGAAAGTGAACTAGCAAGTTAATGAAAATTATGAAGTTCTAGAATCACTATCTATGATGCTACTTGATTTGAATACTTTAAATGATGAAATTACTATAACTCACAAGAAAATGTTGCCTTATGTTTTATAGGCTTCAAAGATAGAATTAAAGGCCTTACTTGATCATTTAAAGTATGTCTACTTGGGTGAAGGAGAGTCATTAACTACGATTATCTTTAAAAAGTTAACTATAGGGCAAAAGGAAAGGCTAGTAACACTACTTAAGGAGTACAAAATTACAATCGTTTGGAGTTTAGCAATTTGCATGCATAGGATTCTTTTAGAAAAGAATGTTAAGACAATAACCAAACCTTAAAGAAGGCATAATCCAATAATGAAAGATGTGGTAAATAAAGAGATTATAAAACTTTTAGATGCTGATATAATCTATTTAATATCGGATAGTGAATACGTAAGCCCAGTGCAAATTGTACTGAAGCAAATTGGGATGACAATGACATGAAACTAGAATGATGAGTTAGTACTAATGAGGGTACAAAATAGGTGGCAAATATGCATAGACTTTAGGAAGCTTAACTTAGCCATTATAAAGGACCATTTCTCATTACTCTTTACATATCAAATGTTAAAAAGACTTGTAGGTAAATTGTGTTTTTACTTTTAAAATGATTTTTCAGGTTACTATCAATTGGAAAATACTCAATAAGATCAAGAAAAGATTATTTTTACATGCTCTTTTGGAACTTATGCTTTTAGGTAAATGCCCTTTGGTCTTTGTAACGCTTCAAGTACATCTCAAAGATACATGATGAGTATATTTTATGAGTATATTGTGAATTGCATTGAAGTCTTCATGGACGATTTCACTGTTACAGGGATTCATTTGATGATTACCTAAATTATTTATCTAAGGTTCTCAAAAGATGCATTAAAACAAATTTGGTGTTGAATTACGAAAAATGTCATTTTATGGCTAATCAAGGCATCGATTTGGGACATGTGATTTCATTACAAATCTTAAGAAAGTTTAATCTTTTTTTGGACATGAAGGATTTTATTGTAGGTTTATTAAATATTTTTTCAAGTTTGTGACACCATTATCAATGTTTCTATAAAAAGATGTTCCATTTGATTTATAAAGGACTGTTAAGAAGCTTTTGAGAAATTTAAAGTATTATTAACAAGTACGCTTACTATTCATCCACCAAATTAGGATATACTATTCGAGATCATGTGTGATGTTAGTAATCATTTAGTAGGAGCTTTTAGCAATTACTTTTGCTTTAGATAAATTTATCCTTTATTTTATTGGCTCTATAGTTGTTGCGTATTTTGACCATACAACATTGAAATACTTTTCAGTAAATAAAGAGTCTAAACTGAGGTTGATACAATAGAATTTGCTATTTCAAGAGTTTGATTTGACAATAAGGGATTGAAAAGGAGCAAAAAATTCAATAATAGAACATCTGAGTAGGTTAGTAAGAGATGAAGATATTTTACCTATTTCTAAAACTTTTCCTAATGAGCAATTGTTTTAAATGAAAGATATGGTTTTATGGTATGTAGACCTTATTAATTATTTAGTTATTAGAACTTTACCTTATTACATTAGTAAGTCTAAGATGGAAAAAGATAAGGAATAATGCAAAATATTATATTTGGGATGAATCATACTTGTGGAAGTTCTACTCTGATCAAATTGTTAGGCAGTATAGGCTAGGGAATGAACATAGTTATGTCTTAACTTTTGTCACAATTAAGCATTTAGTGGTCACTTTAGTCACAAACAAACTGCTAAAAAAAGTAGTGGTTTATATAGGGAGACTTTGTTTAGAGACACTTATATGTTTTGGAAAATTGTGGCAGATGACAAAAAAAGGTACATTATCTTACAGAAATGAAATGCCTCAAATCTAGGGATGTCAATGGGTTGGGTCGAGTCTTCCGTTCTTGTCTCAACCTGGCTTGACCCTTCAGTTGGGAGGTTTATGGCCTAACCCGACCCTCTAGTTAGATGGTTCATAGCCTGGTGGAGTCGAACAATTTTGGCCTTTAACGCAGTCAACCTGGGCTAAAATAAGGCTGTTCTGAGCCAAAATTGACATTCTTACTCAAATCCCAATTCTTACAGTTAAGATATTTAATGTATGAGTCATTAATTTTATGGGCCTCTTTCCTTCATCTCATAGTTTTTCTTATATATTTTTATCTTTTGATTATGTTTCAAATTGAGCAGTAACAAAAGCCACCAAGAATGATGATTCTATAATTGTTGTAGGTTTTATGAAATATAATATTTTCAATGCATTTGGAGTTCTATGAGGCATTATTAGTTATTAGAGAATCCTTTTTTTCAATAGAGTAGTGGCACCTTTGTTTAAAAAATATGACATACATCATCAAGTAGCTTTCACATACCATCCGCAAACAAATGGACAAGCAAAAGTACTAATATAGAAGTGAAATCTATTTTGGAAAAGGCAGTAAATCTATGTTTAAAGGATTAGAGTTTACATCTATATAATGCTCTTTGGGCGTGTCGTATAACCTACAAAACATTGATATGAATGTCTCCTTAACAATTAGTTTCTAGTAAAGCTTGTCATTTATTAGTGGAGACTGAACATAAAGCTTAATAGGTGGTCCATTGTTGTAACATAGATTTGGAGAAAGTTGTGGAGGTAAGAAAATTGCGCTAGTAAGAGCTAGAAGAACTAAGATTGGATATTTATGAGAATTTGAAAATCTACAAAGAGAAAAACAAATTGTTCTATGATAATATGGCCTTAAGAAAGCAATTTGAGGTAGGACAAAAAGTGTTACTATATAATTCTCGATTAAAGCTTATATCGGGTAAGTTACATTCTAGATGGAATTGGCCCTTTTGTTGTCACTAATATATTTCTTCATGATGTACTGCAAATAAAAAGTTAACATATCAAAATGATTTTAAAGGTGAATGAATATAGATTGAATACATTTTATAAGGAGATGATGGTTTCAAGTGTGGTGGATATTGATTTGACACTTCTCCTAGAAAAAGCCTCATAAAGTATAGCACTTTTCAGGAGGTAACCTAAAATATGATAATTTTTATTAGTTATGTTTTAATCATATGTATTTTTCATTTGTTTGTGTTTGAATAGTTAGTTTATTAGTTTAAGGGGGATTAGGTCCTAAAATTCTAGAATACTAAAATTCATAAGGCAAGATCACGCCTTACGTAATTCAGTTGTTAGGATTAAAAACTGAAAATTCCATAATATTAGAACTTATAAAACAAGATCAGACCTTTTGAGATTTAGCTTTCTAGAATTAAATCCTTAAATTTCTAAAATACTAACATTTATAAGGCATGATTAGGCTTTATACATGTTAATAGTTTGTTTTATTTTTTAAAAAATTTTACATTAAAGAATAAACAAATGTAATAATAATAATATAACAAAAAAGATATTAAAAGATATTAATTTTTAAAAATAAATAATTTATATTTAAAAATTAAAGCAAGACCATCATTTCTTTTTATCTTTTTCAAAAAGCACAGCCTCCCCAACCCAACACAACACACAACAATGTTAGTGCCAACGGTAAACCCAACAGATGCAATCATACAACTCCTTCATACACAAACAGATGCACCATAGTAGGTAACCCAATAACCACAATGCAGCATACGCTACTCATGCCTAATAGACAGACCCACACCTATTATCCAATCTTAACGAACCATACAAATAGGTGCATTATAGTTCCACCAACACATCAATGTAGTTGCACTATAGTGTACCATGCAATAACCTAATTTTACCATACCACTAATTAGCTCCTATGACTAACCCGTTAAGCACTACAACACATGCAACAACAAGTTTCA
Organism: Erythroxylum echinodendron; assembly: GCA_027575705.1. NCBI lineage: Eukaryota > Viridiplantae > Streptophyta > Magnoliopsida > Malpighiales > Erythroxylaceae > Erythroxylum > Erythroxylum echinodendron. The sequence goes on along the minus strand of JANZXR010001552.1, from coordinate 38,957 downwards.
GCGTACCAACTACAAATATAGGCACAACTTCCATAGTAAAACCCACAATGCACCATATGCACCAAGCAGCCCACTTGTCCGTCATACCCATTAACACTCTAAGAAATTCAACTCTCTATTAGTATTGTATTAATTTCTTATTTATTTTCCAATTTTTTAACTTAATTTTTGTTAAATACTTTTAATTGATTTCATTTTCATTTTAATTTGAGTTACTGCTAGGTTGTTTTAGTTATTTTTATGATTAGTTTTCTTGTTTAATTTTCATAATTATGGGACGTTCAAATGATACTAATCAGATAGCAACGAAAAACAAGTATAAGGTGAATCTAATTGTACAAAATCAATCTGACATTGGACCTATCATAAGTATCCATAGGAAATATGTACAGATAGTCAAAAACACATCTATCTTGTCACCAACTAAGTCGAACCTTTGTGGATATCTCACTTTCAACTCTAATGAAAGAAACAACGATACGCTTCTCACAAAACCTATCATATTAATGCAAGTAACTATGGACAATATCCTTCTATGAAGGATTGTATATCAAAGAAAAATTCAAAGATTTGCTTATTGACATGAGTTGGAGATATTTTGTGTTGATTCGTTATCTGGTAGTTATTGAATTAACTACGGAGTTTTATACTACTTTCAAATTTTATAGATCATATAATTTTACTTTAGTTAGTCCCAATATGGTACAATATAGATTAATGGGAGTCAAATTTAAACAAAGAATCACTGAATTTAATTTGGCCTGAGGGTTGATAAATGATAAATATGCCAATTTGGCTAAATAAAAAGAATTTGTAGAAGAATATAGTGTTTTAATTCTTATAAAGTGTAGAAATCAAATAACTTCTGACTTGTTGGTTTATCATCCAATTAAATATAAGGGTAATGATATAAATGAGCTTGAATGGATTTATATGTAGTGTTTCTTAGCTTTTAATTATTATGAAAGGAAGGCCACATTGTGTACTTACACTAAAGTTGAGTTATTTTTTATTTGATGTATAGAACATAAAGTACACATCAATTTGGAAGCTTAGTTGACTACACAGTTTCATACTGTTATGTCTTCTTATAAGAATTTATGTCATGTTCCCTTATTACTCATCTAGTTATTAATTTCAATTTGTTTGATATGATTGACACTAATATGCATATAGCCTATGAGATGAAACCATTGGACATGACTTATTTAAGTAGGATGAGGTTACCCAAGAAACAAAGGAGAACATTTATTGTGTTCCACGTGACACACAAAGGAGATATTTTGTGTTGATTCGTTATCTGGTAATTATTGAATTAACTACAGAGTTTTATACTACTTTCAAATTTTATAGATCATATAATTTTACTTTAGTTAGCCCCAATAGGGTACAATATAGATTAATGGGTGTCAAATTTAAACAAAGAATCACTGAATTTAATTTGGCCTTAGGGTTGATAAATGATAAATATGCTAATTTGACTAAATAAAAAGAATTTGTAGTAGAATATAGTGTTTTAATTCTTATAAAGTGTAGAAATCAAATAACTTCTGACTTGTTGGTTTATCATCCAATTAAATATAAGGGTAATGATATAAATGAGCTTGAATGGATTTATATGTAGTGTTTCTTAGCTTTTAATTATTATGAAAGGAAGGCCACATTGTGTACTTACACTAAAGTTGAGTTATTTTTTATTTGATGTATAGAACATAAAGTACACATCAATTTGGAAGCTTAGTTGACTACACAGTTTCATACTGTTATGTCTTCTTATAAGAATTTATGTCATGTTCCCTTATTACTCATCTAGTTATTAATTTCAATTTGTTTGATATGATTGACACTAATATGCATATAGCCTATGAGATGAAACCATTGGACATGACTTATTTAAGTAGGATGAGGTTACCCAAGCAACAAAGGAGAACATTTATTATGTACCACGTGATCCGTTCCGCGCCTTCTCCCCCAACAATATGTACCTACACTAAAGTTGAGTTATTTTTTATTCGATGTATAGTACACAAAGTACACATCAATTTGGGTGCTTACTTGACCACACATTTTCATACTGTTATCTCTTTTTATTAGAATTTGTGTCTTGGTCCCTTATTACTCATCTATTTACTAATTTCAATTTGTTTGATAATATGCATATAGCATGTGAGATGAAACAATTGGACATGACTTGTTAAAGTAGGATGAGGTTATCTGAGCAACAAAGGAGAACATTTGTTGTGTACCATGTGATTCGTCACCCCTACCCAAAAAGTTTCATCATCAACACAACAACAGGGTTGTGATGTTCCACCACCTCTATATCTTTCGAGTCCAACAAATTGACATGAGCATCAATTTCGACTGGACTGGTTGGAACATAAAATTTATACGTTAGAGAATAATTTCAATGCTCTATTCCAATTCATGAGGGTGATACCTCCATGTATACTAACACTATAGTACATCTCATGCTCATAACTCAGAGGAGTCATCTACTATATGTTTTATTTTTGTTGATTATTTTTATGGCATGTGATCATTTTGTGTATAAATTGGGGACAACTTATGATTTAGGAGAGGGGGAGAGCAAGAGTATAGATTATGATTAATTTTGTTATTTAGGCTTGAACTCATGAATACTATGATTTATATATTGATTATTCCTCTTGATAGCCTCACAATTTTCTAAGTGTTGTTTAGAAATAGTCACTAAGATAGGATACATTTTTGGTTTCATGTTAAGACTACATCTTTAATGAATTTGTCCATAAAGATGATAAAGGCACTTAGGATAACCTTTTTTACCTAAATGAACTTACCTTAATTCTTAGTCCTAGAGAACTAATTCAAGCCTTAGCTTCTCTTTTCTTAAATACTGAACTTTTTACAAGCCATTTTTACCTTTCTTATTGATTTACTTAATAATTTTGAGTCCTTAAATTTAAGGAATTTTATGAAACTTATTTGCATAAGATTTTGACTATTTGTATGAAGAGTAAATTAGTTGATTTAAGTTACAATATTCTAATCATTCATTTTTTTATAGAACTGGGGGGACGGGGAGTATAAGAAAAAATAAAAAATAAATATCCTCTTTAATGTTTTCGTTAAAAATATAAAAATAAAAAATAAGAAAAAGAAAAAAATGATGAAGTGATTGAAAAGAATGCTATTTGAGTCAAGTAAGTTTTGAACTAAATTATATGGAAATAACTCACTATACTTCGATTTGAGAGATTAATGAACCGTAAACACTTTAGTGTACAGAGTGAAATCCACGAAAGGGTTTCATGTATTGTTTTATTTGATTTTAATGCAATTGATGAGATGCTATCTTTTAATTATAAAAATGTGTTCTATGAATGCTTGTTCTCTTAATATTTGTTTTATCCTAAACCTTTAAACCGTATTAGCTTTTAGGATGCTTCTAGATAATATGAAAGAAGATGAGAGGTTGTTATAGGGATGATTGATATATTGAATTGATATATGTTTGAGGACATGTAAGAGTCCACTATGGAGGACTTTGATGATGTTATTTGGTTATGTTAATTGGAATTATCTCTTTTGTTTTGACTATATTTTGGTGATTAAATAGGAAAATTAATGTTTTTTATTTTAGGAGTTGACAAGTGGAGATTTTATCAATTGGAGCATTATTGGTTAAAATCTTGAATTTTAGAAAAAGTGGACAAACTACTACAGACTAGATCACGCCTAATGCCAGATTCATCTCAAGAGCTTGAATTCAATTAGGAAGTTTATTTCCAACCCTATGTAGGGATTTTGATTTTTTCGTATATGAATCTTTGAAAAATATAAGTAGGATAGGTTTTGAGTAGAAAAAGAAGGGGAAAATAGGTCCAATAACTTCTACATATCATTCTTTTTCATTCTTTAGTAGTTTTCTTTCTATGTTTCACCTTTTCTTCTATTTTTGGTGACGGAACAAAAGCATGTGTGGCTAAATGCAAATACTCTGATTCAAAGGATTTCAAATTTCTAGTTATAACCTTGTAAGGTTTTGTTATAAACTTATATTCATATTTTAATTGAAGTCTTTTTTTGGTTTTATGATCTTATATTTCATGAATAATTAATTTTGATCAATTTGAAATAATAATTTGATGTTGATCATTCTATAGCTATTTATGAATTCATTGACTCGTAATTGTGGAGAAAGATTGGTACAAGTGACAAATAGATTATTTATAAAGTTGTATATTTAACTTATGAGAAATAAGATAAAGTTGCATATTTAGCCTATGAGAAACAAGAAAACACAGTTCAATAGTTATAACTATCTCAATTATTTAATTTAGGGTTTAGCCTTTTTCACTAAGCTTATTGTTATCATTTAGTTGATATGGAATGATACAATACCCAATTAATTGGTAGTAAGTTTTGGTTTAAAAGTTGGGTTTGAACTAATTCATTTAGAAAATTTTGAGACTTGTTATGGCTATCCTAACATGTTTCAGATTGATTACTTAAATTGTGAAAATTTTTCATTTTAGATTAATAATCAATGTTACAATTAGATGAGATATTTCCCTTGAATCATAGTTAACCATCATTGAATTTCTCACTTTTATTTTTAGTTTATTATTTCAATTATTTGCTAATTTAGTTTATTAGTTAATTAATCATAAATCCTCTATTTTGTTTTATCAATTAAAATTAAGAAACTAATTATCAGTTCTCTAAAGATTCGACCTGATTCTATAACTATTACAAGAGTTTAAAGAATCATAATTAATTTTGAGGGCTTCAACAACCTAATCACTAAACTACAATAGAGAAATTTGTTTTCTCTTACTGAAGGCTAAACTAAATTAGGGAAAACCCTTGTGGGATTAATTACTTATATCTCGCTATATCTTATAAAGTTATGGATTTATCAAAGTATCTATATATGTCCTGAAGACATAAGGTCAAGATCAGTTTGTATATATCTACACAATCACCATTGAAATGCTTAAGATCAACACACATCTTAAGACTTTCACATTATTATGATAATATACAATAAATTGTGTGACTAAGAATAAAATAATAATCGTCAATATATATATGTGTGTATGTGTATGCGTGTGTGTGTATAATGTATATGAAATCCATATAACTGTATCTAGAATAAAATACAATGATCCCTAATTAACAATAACTAAGGACCTTAACATACTTATATTATATACATATCTCTCAAAATAATTGAGCGAAGTTCTTTAGTTAGCTAATTAGCTAACATATGCTCAATCTAGATATGTTCCACTACAATGTCACCTTTTGCACTAATTCCTATTTAGTAAAATACTTAACCTCTAAATGCTTCAACCTTGTGATATTCTTATTGATTTTATTGAATAATATAGTAGAAAGATTATCATAATACAACCGAATGGGTTTAGTAATTGAATCAATCATAAACAACTCAAAAATCAAGTTTTTGAGACAAAATACTTGTGAAGCAGTCTTGTAGCATACTACAAATTCTGCATATATAGTCAAAGAAATTACCACAGTTTATTTAACACTCTTCTATAAGATAACACCATCTGCAACATAAAAACATACCCTACTGTAAACTTCCTATTATGAAGAGCAATAGCAAAATCCAAATCTATATAACCAACAATTTCTAAATTATTGACTTTCTTGAATGTCATCATACATTCTTTAGTTCCTTTAAGGTATCTCAAAACTTATTTAACTATAGTCTAGTGGTCTATTCATAAGTTAGCCAAATACTTGCCTATCATTTCGACAATGAATGCAATATCTAGTCTAGTGCATGCTACCAACTGTATTATAATAAGAAACATTTTTCATAACCTCTCTTAATATCATTCTTTAGATATTATGCCAAAGCTAACCTCTTATTATGAGATGTAGGTGTTGCAACAAGTTTACAATTAGCCATATTAAGCCGTTGCAGCACATGCTCTATATATGCACTATGTAAGACACTTAATAATTTTTTAGACATGTCCTAGTGAATCTACATATCTAGGATGAAAGATGCTTCACTAAGGTCCTTTATTTCAAAATGATTGGATAAAAGATGCTTAATGTTATACAACATGGTTAGGTTATTTGTCATAATTAAGATATGATCTACGTACAAAATTAGAAAGATAATTTTGCTTCCCTTTAACTTGTAATATAAGCATCTTTCATCCTCATTTTCAGTGAAGCTAAATGAGGTAACAATTGTATCAAACTTTATGGTATCACTATTGGAATCTTATTTTAAACCATATATGGACTTTCTTAATTTATAGACCTTATCAATCTTAATGTGATCCTGAAACCCTTCAGGCTATTTCATAAAGACCTTTCTGTAAAGGTCTTCATTCAACATAGTGGTCTTAACATCCATTTTGTGCAGCTCCATGTGATAATAAACTACTTATCTTTGAGTGAACCCTTTAGTAACCAACTGAGCCTTAAATAGTTCACTTTTACCTTAAGAGTCCTTCTTGGTCTTGAAACTCCACTTATAACTAGCTAGCTTGTAATTATAAGGAAAATTTGTAAGTTTATACTTTATTGACTACATTTTATCCCTCATAACTTTTTACCATAAATTTGCATAAAGTCCAAAAATAGCTTTTGTAAAAGTAACCAAATGCACCACATGTCCAATATCATAGTCTTGTTCACTCAAATAGACTATGTAGTTAGATGATATAGCAGGTCTTATCACTCGATTGGATCTTCTTAATTACTCTGGCTTAATATGATCATATATCTTAAGAACCTCAATTTGTTCATGTATAGGTTCCTGTCTTTGTAAATAAATTTGTTCTATTTTTTCTAATTGACTATGTAAGGCCCCAAAAGATACCCTAGTTGAAATGATACATATTTATGAAAGTACATGTGAGATAGGAGTTAAAATTGTGCTATGATTTGAATGTGAAAGGTATATGAATGAAATTTTGGTATTGATGGACTATAGTTAGTAAATTGGAATTAATTGATACCATTAGAGAATTGAAGTATTTAAATGCACATTTGGACTAGGAAAATTGTCAAGTGACAAGTTAAGTTGGTACATGGAAATTAGATGACTAAGCTTATGAATTAGTGACATTTGGCATAGCTAAAACATTGACATTTGGCATCATTTAATGTGTGACATTTGGCAGCATCATATAAGGACAAGTGGCCTAGTATTATGAATGGCAGCTTAAATGGTGGGGAAGTGGGCTTCACCCCCTTGGTGTTAAGTGGCATCTTAAGCTAGTGACACCTAGCTAGTGATAAAGCATGTATCTGCTAGAGTAATTCCAACTTTCTTCATTCTTGTTTTGCTCTCCACTAAAACCTTCCATCTTCTCTCAATTTTTGGACTTTTGCTGGAGTTTGGATCATTAACAATAGAAAACTTTGTAATTTATTCCATTAAGAAGTAGGTCTTGTGATTCTACGTATTATTACTTTGTTGATGCTGAAAGCTGCACATTAAACTTAGGTATATGCTGATTGTTTGGAAGCTTAGTTTAGCTAGATTCTTGGAGTTGAATTTGAAGCTTAATGAGGTAAGGGAGTACTAAACTTGGTATGATGTTAGAACATTTATTGTTTGATGTTTGAAGTGGATAAAACGTGTACTGAATTAATGAAGAATTGTGGTTAGAAACTTGATACATGCTGGATACTTATTAGAAGGAATGGTTCCATTATTAAGTCAAGAAGACTTTACTTCTTCTATTGATTTTGATGAAAGTCAAATAACAATGATAGAAGTATGTAACTGTTTTGATGAATTTGCTAAGTGCGCAAATAAATATAAGTGACATAAATCATCACATCGAGACAATACTTAAAAGTTGAATAAGATGGATTAGACGAAGTGATCAAGTCTAAGACATCAGTCGAAGTGTAAAGCATACAAAACTAAGCAAGATGATGAATTAAAGAATATGCTCAGAACGTCAGTTAGTTAGAGTTGGTTATAGGACTCAACTAATAACAGAATTTATAAGACTCAACAAGCAGCTTTCTCAAGAAAACTGTTGGAGACTTAGCCCATAAATATTTGTCATAGTCATAAACTTCAAAATTAACTTTTTCTTTGAAAAAATACTTAGAGAAATTCTGTGCTCAAGTGCTTATGCTGTGAAAAATATTCTGAGAGAAAAAAAAGAAAGAAAGAGAACAAATACATCTACAACGTGAGTATGAAATCTCAAACAATATCTTTCAAGAGGAAAGAAGGCTAGAGCCTGAAGAGGCTAAAGAAGCAGATAAAGAATACTTTGTGAAAGAGGCCTGAAGAGGCTCTGAAAGTGTAGAAACAATACTTATAACATTGAAGTAGATAATGAAATCTCAGACAAACTCTGAGGACTGGACGTAGCCTAAGGTTAAGGGTGAACCAGTATAAATCACGGTGTCATATTCTCTAACTCTTACCTTTTTAATTCTCTTATTATTAAAAGAATAGATACTAATTTTTGCTATTGCATTACTCATCAAATCAAGTACATTGTTTAAACTTATAATCATTTGAATTTGTCAAGAAAATCAAGAAGTTTTAAAGATTTATATCTTAGACAATTTAACATAATTCAACCCCCATTCTTGTGTATTTTACATATTATACGTTATTTCTATAGTAATAAGTGATGTACTTCAGTTGGTATCAGAGCAAAGTTTCCAAGAAACACTCTTACAAAGTGAGGATAAAGATCCATAGTTGAATCACCTGTTTTTATAGCAGAATGTTCCTCGGTCTTAAGACCACCTGCATTCAATGGTGAAGGTTATCATTATTGGAAGGACAGGATGTCGCTCTTCATAGAATCCAAACACATTGAGTTTTAAGATATTAGTGAAAATAGTCCATACGTCCCAACAAACAATGAAGGAAAAAACATCTCTCGCGACCAATGGTAGGTTGATCAGAAAGCTCGCTTTCAATTAAACTCAAAGGCCAAGTTCTTTTTAAGTTATGCTCTAAGCAGAAGCGAATATGATAAGGTTCATGGATGCAAATCTGCAAAAGAAATGTGGGACACATTAGCCATTGCACATGAAGGCATATATTAGGTGAAAAAATCCATTTCGTATTCTTGTTCATCAGTACGAGCTGTTCAAGATGAAAGACGATGAGTCTATTGATCAGATATTTTGACGATTTCAAACAATTATTAATGGACTTAAAGCTCTAGGAAGAATCTACGACAGTCAATATCATGTTAGAAATATTCTCAGAAGTCTTCTAAAAAGATAGAGACCCAAAGTAACAACAATACAAGAGGCCAATGATTTAAGCATGCTGAAGCTAGATGAATTGCTTGGTTCGCTGAAAATTCATGAAGTAGAGCTTGATGCAGAAGACAAACCCAGAAGGGATAAATGTATTGCATTGAAGGCTGGTTAAAAGAATCAGAAGATGCAAAAGATGCAGAAAAATAGAAGTACATCTTTAAAAGTATTAAAGATTTAAGAAATCAAGAATGATGATACTAGTGAATCTGATTAAGATTCAAGTGAAAATGAAGATGAACTATCTTTCATTTCAAGAAAGATTAGAAGGATGTGGAAAAAGAAATTAAGGGGAAAGAAAGAATTCTCTTTCAAAAAGAATAGCAAAGACAATTCAAAGAAGAAAAGTTCTATCATCTGCTATGAGTGTAATAAACCAGGACATTACAAGTCTGAATGTCCATTGCTCAAAAGAAAACAAAAAAAAGTCAAGAAAACAAAAAGGGTATGATGGCAACATGGGAAGATTTTGATTCATCTGAATCTGAATCTGACTCAGAAACATCAAAACAAGCTAATATATGCTTGGTAACTGAAGGAAAAAGTGATGATGAGGTAATTTCTAACTTTGATGATCTTTAGAATGCCTATTTAGAATTGTTAGAAGATTCACATGTTATTTTAAAATAATATATAAATTTGTTGAAAATATAAAGAACACAAAATTCTTAGAAGAAGAAAACGCATGCCTCAAGAAACAAGTAGACGATATGAAAAAGAAAGTAACTGTAGATATAGATGAGGAGATTAATTAGTTAAAACAAAGGATTAATAGTCTTTGAGCAGATTTATCGAAATTTACGGAAAGTACAAAAAAGATGAATGACATGATTGGAAGTTATAGACATCCAAATGATAAAAATGGTTTAGGCTTCAATAATAGAAATACTATTCATAATAGTAATGTTTTTCATAATTAAAGGTTTGTTCATAATAGGAATTTTGTTGCTAAGAAAAAGAAACAATATTCTTATTATTCACAGAAAAATTATAAGACTAACCCCAAAGGACCTAAGAAGATATGGGTACCTCAAAAGGATATAATTTATGCTGCAGATCTCCTTACTTGGAAGAACCAACCACCACCAGTGGTATTGGGACAGTAGTTGCTCGTGACACATGATGGCCAGAAGGTCTATATTCCTAGACCTCCAACATAAGTAAGGAGGATCAGTAACTTTTGGAGAAAACAAGCAGGAGAAAATAATTAGGATTGGAAAAATTGGTAAGGACTCCCTTTCGTTTATTGATAATGTTCTACTAGTTGATAGCTTAAAGCATAATCTAATCAATATAAGTCAATTATGTGATTCTGGTTTTGAAGTATCCTTTAATCAAAATTCTTGTATAGTAAAAAACAAGGACGGTTCCATATTCTTTTCTGCCAAGAGATGAAATAATCTCTATAAAATAAACTTAGATGATTTGAAAAGTCAAAATATTTCATGTTTTATATCAAAAGAGGATGAGAAACTAATTTGGCATAAAAAGCTAAGTCATGTTAGCTTTAAACATATTTCCAAATTAGTTAGACTTGATTTAGTAAGAGGCTTACCAAAGATAAGTTTTAACAAAGATTTCTTTTATGAAAGTTGTCAAAAAGGAAAACAAGTTAAAACATCTTTGTCGTCTAAGAACATTGTAACTTCGTCTAGACCTTTAGAGTTGTTACATATAGACTTGTTTGGTTTAACCAGAACAATAAATCTTGGTGGAAAGAAGTATGGTCTCGTAATTGTTGATGACTTTACTATATTTTGTTGGATATTGTTTTTATCACATAAAGACGAATCTCTTAAATGCTTTAAAGTTTTATCCAAAAGTTACAAAATGAAAAAGGAATTTCTATTACTGGAATTAGGAGTGATCATGGTGGAGAATTTGAAAATGAAAAATTCATAATGTTTTGTGAAGAGAATGGAATTTTCCATAATTTCTCTGCTCCTAGAACTCCTTAACAAAATGGAGCTGTAGAGAGAAAGAACAGGGTGGTTCAGGAAATGACAAGGACTATGCTATGTAAAATGAATCTTCCTAAGTAATTCTGAGCAGAATCTATAAATACAACTTTATTCAAAATAGAGTATTTTTATGACCTATTTTAAATAAAACTCCACATGAATTATGGAAGGGAAGAAAGCCAAATATTTCTTACTTTCATCCTTTTGGTTGCAAATGCACTATCTTGAATATAAAAGAAAATTTAGATAAATTTGATTCTAAGATTAATTCGGGAATTTTTCTAGGTTATTCTATTAATTCTAAAGCTTATAGAGTTTATAATCTTGTTTCTATATCTGTTGAAGAATCTAAGCATGTAAAATCCAATGATGATTCTAATCTAGATAAAAGAGATGATTATGATGATGAAACTCTATCTTCTCCTTTAGTTAATAACCTAGACAATTCACCACTAGATGATCCATTTGATAAAGTGATAGATAGTTATGAAATTATTAGCTTAAGAAAAGAATGGAAATATAAGTCTTCTCACCCAGAAAACTTGATTATAGGAGAAACATCAGAAGGAGTGAGAACTAGATCTAAGTTTAGAAGAGAGGCCAATGTAGCATTTCTTTCCGAATTAGAACCTAAGAAAATTGGTGAACCTCTTCAAAACGAAGCTTGGATTTTAGCTGTGCAAGAGGAGTTAAATCAATTTAGAAGGAATAAAGTCTAGTCTCTAGTCCCTAAACTCCCTAATAAATCTATTATAGGTACTACATAGGTTTTTAGGAATAAACTAGATGAATCAAGGAAAGTAGCCCATAACAAAGCTAGAATAGTAGCTTAAGGCTATAATCAACAAGAAGGAATAGACTATAATAAAACATATGCTCCTTTAGCTAGACTATAAGCTATTAGGATTTTGTTTGCATAGGTTGTTCATCGTGATACAAAAATGTTTCAAATGGATGTCAAAAGTGTATTTTTGAATGGTTTTATAGACAAAGAAGTTTACATGAAACAACCCCCAGGTTTTGAAGACATTGATAAACCTAATTATGTGTATAAACTTTATAAAGCTTTATATGGATTAAAACAAGCACCTTGTGCATGGTATGATTGTCTGGGTTTATTTTTGATTAAAAATGGCTTTGTTGGAGGTCAAGTAGATAAAACATTATTTTGAAAGGATATTAAAAATGATTTTATCATTGTACAAATATATGTAGACGGTATCATTTTCGCTGCTACTTTTAGGAAATTATGTTCAAGTTTTGAATATATTATGAAAAGTGAATTTGAAAGGAGTATGATGGGTGAATTAAAGTTCTTTCTTGGTTTACGAAGTATACAAAGTGATGAAATGATTTTTATTCATCAACAAAAGTATATCAAAGGGCTTTTAGTCAAATATAAAATGGGAAATGGTAAACCCTTGTCTACTCCTATGCATTTGTCAATCGTCTTGACTAAAGATGAAGCTGGTAAGAAGATTGATCAAACTCTCTTTAGAGTAATTATTAGTTCTTTGCTTTACCTAACTATAAGTAGACCTGATATAATATTTAGTATTTGTTTGTGTGTGTAAGATTTCAAGTAAATCCTAGAGAATCTCATTATATTGTTGTTAAAAGAATATTAAGATACTTGGCAGGTTCTACTGATCTTTGCTTAATGTATGAGAAGGGTAAAGATTTCAAGTTAATTGGTTACTGTGATGCTAATTATGCTGAGATAGGATTGATAGAAAGAGTACAAGTGGAGGTTGTCACTTTCTTGGTCATAATCTAATTTCTTGGTCAAGCAAGAGGCAAAGTTCAATTGCTCTATCTACTGCAGAAGCTGAATACATGTCATCTGCAAGTTGTTGTTCACAGATATTATGGATAAATTATTTGTTAGAGGATTATTCTATCCAAGAATATTATATTCCAATCTTCTGTGACAATACAATTGCTATCGATCTTTCAAAGAATCCAATACAACACTCAAGAGCAAAGCATATTGAAGTTAGACACCATTTTATACGACACTATGTACAGAGAGAGATCATAAATCTACAATATGTTGAGATGAATCAACAATGGGCAGATATCTTCACCAAACCCCTAAGTGAAGACAAATTTAAGGAAATCAGACGAAATCTGAATATGGTGATGTTAAATGACCATTCGTCTGAAACTCTATGATCCAGACGATTCGTTCTGAAGAAGCTGAAAAGTCGCAAGTTTTTAGACTAAATAGTAAAGGTAACTTTTACTTGATGGTTTCAGTCTCATAACTACAGGTGGATCAGTTGCAAATGTTACAAAAGGTAACTTTTCAAGAGTGTATATAAAAAGAGCAATCATTTCAAATTCTGCAACAACTTACACTTTAGAATTTTCGTGAAAAAGTTTGAAACCAACTTGCTCAGAGTATTCTCAACAAAGATGATTTAGCGGTCTATTCTTAACATCAAACTCTTCTCATTTCATCTTATATCTTTCTCTTGATTTTCTCTATATACTAACCTCGCTTCTTAAAGCGAAATACATTTCTTTGTTTAGTGTTTATCTTTTACAGATTAGAAAATGCCGAAATCTCTTGTCTATGGAAGACTCATCGATTTCACTTCCTTAAAGAATGCTCGAATGAATACCAAACCTGAGATTGAAGCAGTTGGATGGAAGAACTTCTTCAACAACCAAGAGTTGGTGTATCTAAATGAAATATATGAGTTCTGGAAGAATGCGAAGGTAGTAGACAATACCTTAGTATCGATGGTAGATGGGTTGTTGGTAATAATCACCCAAGATTCTATGGTAGAGGCTATTGGGTGTCCAAATGAAGGAGCAAAATTGTTCAACAATACAGATTGGATCGGTTAAAGTCATATAAACGAAGCCAACATCAATCGACAACTATATGGATTTAGTAATCCAGGAGTCAAGAAGTCTTCAACCCTCATTCCGATGGCTAGGGTTCTTCACTCATTGCTTCTCTATTGTATCCTGCCGAGAGTAGGATCAAAGGATGTGGTGACAATTAATGATGAACACTATTTGTTTCATCTCCTCACTCACCAACCTGTTAATCTTTTATTTTTGATTCTCAAGTACATGAGAAAGACTAGGGAGGAATATCATCCGAAGAGTGGTTCTTTACGTTATAATATGTTGTTAACAAGATTTTTTAAAGCATCTAAAATCCTACTTGATAGAGGAAACAAAATAAAGCTGAATGTTAAGATATTATCAATGTCTCTAATATTAAAAAAATGGGATCAAGACTAGAGCCGAAGCGGATGAATATTTCACATCGAAAGCACAGTCTAAAGGGAAGCTTTCAGTAAGATGAAGCAAAGGACATGTTTGGTCTAAAAAAAAAGCAACACCTCGATCGATAGAAAGAATATCAGCAGGGGTAAAGGTTGAACAATCATCTGATAAGCCGATATAGGTCAAGATGATTCCGCAAAAGAAGGAAAGGAAGGTTCAATAACTAACTCACTAAGTATTTTTAAAGAGGAAGGCTGAGACGCTCCAATCAGAAAGGCTCAAGAAGTCAAGAAGATCACCAAGATTAATAACCTTATGACAACAAGAACAGAAGAAGCAAAGAGTTCTGATTCTTGGTGCAGACTCTGAGAGAGAAAAGGAGCAGGAGAAAAAACAACAATCAATCAAACCAAGGATCTATATCCCTCAGATTCAATAAGAACAACTGTTTGGAGAAGTTAGTGTTCAAGAAGAAGAAGCCTCAACAAAAACTACCTTCCAAACCGGTAGAAGAAAAAAAGAAGATGAAGCCTATTCAGAAGAAGAAGGTTTCATCGACTGATGTTCCACAAAAGACACAGACTATTGAAAAGAAGACAAAGACACTATCTGAACAACAGTTAGTAACTTTCGACCCTCCTCAATCGATGAAGATGAAGATCATAGAAGAATCAACACCTGATCATAATAGAGGTTCAATTATCATCAGAGAACCTACTACACGAAAAGTTAAGGTTCAAGTTGAACCTATAATAGTAAATGATCAGTCGATACATCTTCTAACTCATGAAGAACGAAGATTATATAGTGTTCTGTGAGACGAAAAGGAAGAACCATATCTGTTGAAGATTACAAAAAAATTGTATACAATCTATCCAGCAACAAGCAGAATGACAATTGTACCAGATGCACAACCTAGATTTCCAGCACTGGTAGAAATCAAAGAAAAAGGGAAGAAGAAGAAGAACTTTCTTGAAAGATAAGAAGATGATCTCATAGAAGAAGAAATTCAAGCAGCAATAAAGAACATAGACGATGTATATCACGCAGCTCAACCTATAAGCATCTATATATCACATCATATATCAAAGGTATTAGGAAGTAATTTTAGAGCATCTACTAAAGACGAAAGCTTCAAGGTAGTTGGCTAAATATTAGAAGGAAGGTATAAAAGTATCACAATTGAAGTTATCATTTTTAACTTAGAAACCTTTGTGCATTTGCTTATTCATTTCAAACCCTTAGGTTTCATTCCTTCAGTTAAAACTATTTACTCCTTCTAAGGTAACCGATTTACAAGTTACCCTGACTTGATGATCTTGATATTCCTGTTGAAAAACCACCTTTCAAACTACCCTCTATTAGAATCATAGAATTAGACGATTGACCTAAAAAAACCATATGTTTTTTAGTATGTTCATCCACTTAGTGAAATATTAAAAGATCTTACCGTTAATTCGGAGCTCCTGAAGAATTTCATCGAATGGACTGAAGCTAGTCATAAGCAGATGGAAGATCAAGAAGCCTTAGCTAAAAGCATTGAGAAAATCAATACTAAGGTTGATATACTAGGTGATGCAGTGGGTGCTCTTCATGAGGAATTAGCACTTCTATGTGTTTCCATAGAAGAAGACCTTAAGACGATCCACACTGATATTCAACAAATGTTTTCTAAAATTTTAAAGCGTTTGAAATAAATTTTTTTATTGATAACAAATAGGGGGAGAGCATATGAGATAGGAAGATATAGATATAGATAGATAAATATAAAGATAGAAAGGAGTTTTAAATATCATCTTTGCATATTACATCTTTGTATATTCGTCTGAACATCATTCGTCTGAATTTTTTAATCTTCTAATATTATGATTATTTGTTATCATCAAAAAGGGGGAGATTGTTAAGTCAGGAAGACTTTACTTCTTATATTGATTTTGATGAACGTCAAATAATAATAATAATAGAAGCGTGTGAATTGTTTTGATGAATTTGTTAAGTGCGTAGATAAATATAAGTGACACAAATCATCAAATCGAGATGATACTTAAAAGCTGAATAAGACGGATCAAATGAAATGATCAAGTCTAAGACATCAAACAAAGCATAAAGTATACAAAACTAACCAAGACGATGTAATTGAAGAATGTGCTCAGAACGTCAGTTAGTTGGAGTTAGTTATATGACTCAACTAATAATAAACTTTATAAGACTCGATAAGCAATTTTCTCAAGAAGACTGTTGGAGACTTAGGCTATAAATATTAGTCATAGTCGTAAACTTCAAAATTAATTTTTGTTGTAAAAAAATTCTTAGAGAGATTCTGTGCACAAGTTCTTATGCTGTGAAAAATATTCTGAAAGAAAATAAAGAAAGAATGAGAACAAATACATTTGTAACATAAGTGTGAAAACTCAAACAATATCTTTCGAGAAGAAGGAAGCCTCGAGCATGAAGAGGCTAAGGAAGCAGATAAAGAATACTTTGTGAAAAAGACCTGAAGAGGCTCTGAAAGTGTAGAAATAATACTTGTAACATTGAAGGAGATAGTGAAATCTGAGACAAACTTTGAGGACTAGACATAAACCAAGATTAAGGGTGAACCATTATAAATCGTGGTGTCATATTCTCTAACTCTTATCTTTTTAATTCTCTTATTGTTAGAAAAATAGATACTAATTTTTTCTATTGCATTACTCATCAAATCAAGTGCATTGTTTAAACTTGTAATCATCTAAATTTGTCAAGAAAATCAAGAAGCTTTTAAAGATTTATATCTTAGACAATTTAACACAATTTAACCCCCCTTTTTGTGTATTTTACATATTATACATGATTTCTATATTAACAAGTGATTTACTTCAGGTTCCACTAATAGGTATTGGTGTATTAGCCATATCTTGAACTATAGACATCAAAATGGGATGATTTTAAATTGAGATTAAATAGAAACATATATCTACAACTTTTATGAAGGAATAAAATTTTATTTCTATTACTAAGGGTTTTGAAATTTGGCTTAAAGTTGAGTTCTGGTTGTTGTCCACGATTGGGAATAGTTTGTAGTATTTTGGGTATAACTCTTGGAATAATGAACCAAATTGAATTAAATTTATTTCTTTTGGAACTTAACACATATAGGAACATTTTTATAAAAGAACATAATGTCTAAAAACGTCAATTTCTAGGTCAGAATGGCCATACAAAACTGATCCAAAAACCTATTTTGTGAAAACAACTGCTTGGAGGTTTCAGATCACTTATCCCACAATTGTGGGAAATGGTTAGGAGGTTGAAAAAAAAAGAGATTTTCTGCAATTGATGAACTTTATCAGGTTAATTTAATTTATTTGGTACAATAGGACTTAAATGGACTAGTTTAGGGTGTGTTTGAACTTAAATTGTTATTCGATGTAATTGCCCACTAGTTAGTTTAATTATGAATTATTAATTGAAATGATAATGTAAAGGATGTATGGTTTACAATGTTGAACTGTTTGGTGTGAACATAAATGAATGAGTTCCAAAGGCTTATGTCTTATGAATTGGATATGGATATTTGTGAATTATAAATTTCTGCGATAATATTGTGATAATTTCGGACTATCAGTTGTCCGAGGAGTTTGATAGTTAGGATTGTATTGGAAGTGCTTTCTATTTGTGTGAATGTACATAATTTATGATAACTCAATACCTCTATTGATGCATTATTGCACATACTTGTAATTGTATGACATGTTAGTTTGTTTGAAAAGTAGTGAATATGTCAAGTTGAACAAAATGAAACAAAGTGGTATATGCTGCAATATATTCCTCATATGAGAATTCTGAAACAAACCTATTTGGTTTTAAAACTGTTAAGTCCTAGTCATGGGTAAATAGGCATGCTTAGAAAGGTTTGCAGTTGCTCCTATGACACTTTGGTGTCTCCTATTATTGACACTTCGGCTTCTACTATTATTGAGACATAAGTCTCTCTTGTTCTGTGATACTAATCACTGTATCTCCTGTATTAGTCCCGTTACCCACTTCTATATAAAGGATTAATAGAATAACTTGTTTTATATTATGTTATATACTCAGTTCTAATATAAATAAGCTTTCATCTAAAACATTTGACTCTGTTCTGAAATCAAAAAATTTTCTTACAGATAAGTTTTGTTATGATATTATAATATTCAATTTTGTAATTGGTGAGTTTTGCACTAAAGTAAATGTGTAACCTATTCTGATATATTATGTTTTGTTCTAAGATTCATGATATTTTGGTTCGATTTGAAAATGGATAAGTAAACACTGCTTATAATCTGATATGATTTTGAATATGTAAATGTTTGGATGATTGTTTGAAATAGTTATCAGCTTATATCCTGTTTAGTTTATTCCCCACTAAGCTTTATGCTTAGCACAATAGTTTTGCCCCGTGTAGGTTCAGATAGGAGGTTTCTAAGACTAGGACAATAACAACCGTAGTGACCAATGAAGAATGTGTTTTGTTTAGGGAATATATGTTTGGGTTGAATGTAATAATATAAGACATGATTTATTTTGTTAAAAGTTTGTAAATATTGTAATACAGAGTGTATTTGAACTTAAGATATGTACTGTTTTGTTTAAGGGTTTGTAATGAAATCACTTTAATTTAGGATTGTGTTGTAATTGAAACATATGTTTGGATAAATTCAGTGTGATGGTTAAATTTTGTTTAAAGTGAAATATGTATGGAAAGGTAACGATTGATTGTTTGAATTCTGGCAATGCTTTGTATTGTTTTGATATGTTTAGGTCTTATCTTAGGTCACATCCTCATATCCTTCAAGGGGGTATTTCAGTTTTATAGAATCAGTGGTGAATATGATATAACTATTGCATCCACCCTTTTGTTATTTGAAATATGAGAAGGACCACCCTCATCATAGACATTGTGTTCTAATAACTTAGTTTTTTGTGATTTCACTATTCTAAATCCTCCATCTATAAAATAAAATATGTATTCTTTAGAGTGGTTGTGATATCTAACAAAGTAAGAATGAGTGGAATGATAATATCATTTATCTTTTTAAGGATTATATAAGTGTACCTCAGTAGGGCAGCCTTATAGATGAAGATGAGTGAGGCTAGGTTTCCACCCCTTCTAGATTTCAAAAGGCATATTTGAAACTGATTTGCTTGGGACCCTATTAAGTTTATTTACAGTTTCATCCTAAAAGTAATTTGGTAGGTTAGTCCTACTTTACTTTATCTCATCATATCCTTTAAAGTGTGGTTCCTCCTTTTAGCTACAACATTTTGCTTAAGACTATGTGGCAAAGTGAACTGAGTCATTATACCATATAATTCCAAGTGTTTAGAAAATAAACCCTTTTTGTCCTAAATCCCCATCTATGACATAATATTCACCTCCATAATTAAATCAAATGATCTTGATTGACTTTTCCAATTGGTTCTCATCGTCAGTCTTAATGATCTTGAATTTATCAAAAACTTCAAACTTTTATTTAAGTAAGAACATATAACCAAAACATGAATAGGCAACAATAAATGATAGAAAGTATCTTGAATTGCATATTGTAACTGTATAGGGGTCATATATGTCAATATGTACAATTTTGAAAGTCTAGAAGAACAGGTTGACACTTTTTCCTTTATTTTGGTCAAATTTTTCCTACAACAATCAATATATTCTTCCAAATCATTATAATCCATAGTTGGAAGAATATTATCCTTTACTAAACTCTTTCAATCTATCTCTATTAAATGTTTCTCAATCTCTTATGCCATATCACATATGAATTTTCCTTTATTAAGGGTTTCTTTCTAGTAACCTATTAGGTAATATACATAAAAACATATATCTCATTAGGAGCTCGACATATTTGTTAGTCCCTAATGTCACTTAAGAGGGAATAAATTAGGTGTTTATAAATTTTAATAAACTTTCTAACCAATGTGCTTAATTAACAACAATCAAAGTATATGAGGATAAGGTAATTACTTAATATAAATTAATCAAATAATTGAGCAATAGTTTAAAGAGGGTAGGAAAAAGAGAGTACAAACCCATTTACAATGGTTCAGTAAATAACCTTTGTCGACATCCACGCCAAAGACTCTTTTTGTAATTCCTCTATAGTTCTTCTTTCAAGGCAAACAATAACCTTTACACGATCTTTCTCGGTAAAGAGGAACCTTTCTTACAATCTTAATATAAGGTGAAGAGAAACCTTAATATCTCTTGTATCACTCCTAAATACAATAAAATATTGCCTAACCAAATATTACAACTTAAAATACCTCATTTTATCACTTGGTAACTCAAAAGTGGCTCATTCACACAAATGTGACTTAATGATGCTTAAATGATTGAAAAATTTTTTAAAACATGTGTATACAACACGTAAAACCTTCTTTATGATAAAATCAATGAGAAATACATATTTATAATGTTTTAGGACCCAAAATATTCGTTGGAGTCAAGAACTAACCATTATAATAGATATATATAGTATATTAGTTTATCAATATATGTTATATTGGTTAACTAAAATGCACCTACAACACTAGATTTACTAGTCATTAGAACATTGGTTAACCAGTACACCATATAGGCTAACCAATATACATATTAGTCAACCAATACATCAACCAATGTTTCCACAAACTTTTGGCACATCAGATTCAACAACTTTAACCTATATTGGTCGACCACTAACTTATATAGATCGATCAATCACCCCAAAACATGATTTTAACAACTTCAACTGCTCAAAACCAATTTTTTAATCCAAATATGATTAAATACTTCCCAAAATGTTTCTTAAAGAATATTTGAAAGATAAAGTGGCTTTAAAATAAAATCAAAAGCTTCAATGCCTCTTGATGAATGTAAAGACATACAATGAAGTAAGATGTAATGATTATACTTGGTGCGCACTTTGGATCATCAAACTAAAAAAGTGATCTTACAAATAATAAAATATGTAAAATAAATTTGATGAGATTTGATCTCCTTTTGTTCTTGTTTCGATCTTTGTTTTATCAGTTACAAACTTAAACTTTTTTTTATCAACTTCATACATTATCATTTTGAGTTTATGACTTCATTTTGTTTTTATATTTCTTTTCATCAAAATAATAAACAATTTAGTAGTAGTTATGTTTTGTTACCATGGAAACATGCATTGGAACCTCCTTTAGTTCAACAAGCTCCCCCGTTTTGATGATAACAAACATTCGTGATATTAAAGAACAATAATGAAGTTAAGCATACAAACCACTATCAAGATAATTATTAGCTCCCCCTTATTTTATTAATAAATCACATTCCAATATCAAGAACAAAAGACAAAGAAATATCTATGAATATATCATAAGTTTACTTAAGCATTTCTAATAAAGCGCAAGATGCAAGAAATACAAAGATGACAAAACAATCACTCCCCCTAAATTTCATTTCCTCTTGAATGTTATCACTCCCCCTAAATCTAATATCACCAAATTTCCTACTTCTTACCATTTACTCCTTCAAATAATCTAATCGATATGTTTTAAGAAACTTAGTTTCTTGATTGTTTGATTCCTGTTTTTTAACCTACACTTTTAAAGGTTTGCTTAACATTCTTTATTTGATAAAGTAAAATCTTTCGATGTGTCCAAACTTACCATAAAAAATGACATACCATGTTATATGAGTAATGATGAAGCATAAATGCATTGTTTGGTATTCTATATATATATGTATAATGAGGAAGTTTTCTTTGGACATTAAATATGTTGAATGGCCTCCTAGGTTAGTGAAAAGTTCTACCATGATTATATATATAATGCCTACTAATGCATGCTTTCATAAGGGTGTGAGTGGGCTTGTATGTTATCAATAAAATTATACCTATTCATTCCTTAAGAGTATTGAACTCTATACGTAGGTTATAAACCTTATATGAAAGCATGGTGTTTACTCTTAGATTGGAACTTAGTGAATGTGTCACTTGTATGTGTATATTTGGATATTGATGCTCCATGCTCATTTGTCATTTTAGGCAATGGTTCTTCACTATGTAAATGTTTTCTTTTGATAAAAGTAGTTTTAGTGTTAGAAACACTTTCACATTTATATCCAATTCTATACCTATCATTAGAATTCTTTTGAGCTCCTAATATTTTTTCAAGTGTCTCATTTCCTTTTGTAAATTTATATAAAGAATCTTTAAGGGAATCTACTTCCTTTTTCAATGTTCATTTTCACACCTTAATTTATTTAAGTTATGATTGTCATTAATAATCACATTTTTGGATGCTTTAATGATATGTAATTTACTTTTCATCTTTTCATCATCATCATACATACATCTAAGTCTTTTTAGACTTCCTTGAGTTTGGAAGAAAATTTATTTCTTTTCTTACTCATGATTTCTAAACTTTTATAGTTCATTATGTGTCTAATTAAATCAGTATCACTATTACAAGAATTAAGGTTTGACGTTACCTTATTATTGTCCATAATAGTAAAACGTAAATGAGATATCTCTTCTTTTGAGTGCTCACTTTTAGATTTACTTGTGCTATCCCAAGTTAATGCTTTTAGTGCTTTTGTATCACCTCACTCTCATAGGGCATATTCCCAAACATAGCAATAGTATTTGAGAACATACTCTACGAGGGTGATGCACTAGGACAGTCAATCAACTCAATACAAATTTTTCATGCATTATACGCATCAAATACTTTTTAAGTGTATCAAAACTCATTCATGACCCATATCATTTATAAATACATTGAAAGCAAATCAATTTTTAATTTGACCATTTCATTTACAAAACGCATCCAGCCACAAAGTCATTACATAGCAGAATTATTTACATACATATGGTACAGTATTTGCGGAATACATTCTTTATTGAAAAAATACAGAAGGCATATGCAGATACGAACTGACCTCGGCCTCTATCTCTTATTCAATTTCAGTGGCTATACTCTAATTTATCTATCTGGGTATCCCCTGAACCTAAAAGATAACATTAAAGTTTTGCGAACTCAGTGAGCGAACCATCGTCGATGGGCTCACTCATATCAACACAGAATAATTCACATAATCTTATTCACAGACAATTTACACATTCATCGATTGCACATCATTTCACAATTCATTTTCGTAACAGTTCATATAACTCATTTCAATCATTCACTTAATACACATCAATTTATATATATGAAATGCATATGTGATTCACTTCCGGTCGTTACTTTATTATAACCTAGTGTCTTTAACTGTCCTGTATCTATTGTGGATACCGGGCTCATTGATAACTATCCCATATCTATTAGGGATATCGGGATCATTATACATAGTGAGCCTTTGGCTCTTAATCAAATTATAAGCTTTAAGCTCTTTTTCGGTAGCTACTTCAGTCACAACTACCTTTGTTCGGTCATACATATCATATAATGAAGTGCATGAATTCACATATATGCAGTCAATCACATTCAATGAGTACATATTCGCTTTTTTACATTTTCATTAGATCTATGTTCGGCATTCAACGAAACATTGAGAACACTTATTTCTTTCTCATTCACATTCAATGAAGCACTTCCAATACATTTACATTTATCAAACTCCTCGAAATTTTTATGTCTGGAATTGTCTCAATCATATTCGCATCAGTAATAATTCAATACAAAAATTTAAACCAAAACAATCGATTAATATGAGATCATCTAGTTTGACTCACAATTCGCTTTAGATTAGCATTTTCTTCTATGATCCGGAAACGTATGCTGACGCTCAATCCTATGTATCAACTTCATGCAATGCACACATTACTAATTTGCACAATCACGTAAACGTTCAATTATACACATATATATATGTGTGATGTATAATGCATGCTCAATTTGACTATTCCAAGAATGTTTCCTTAATCACGTCCAGGTATGTATAATGCTTGCTCAATTTGACTATTCTAGGTATGTTTCCTTAATCACATCCAAGTATGTTTCGTTAATCACATCTCTTGATCATTTAAACATCATTATTTATGTATATCAAGCTTGCACTTAGGTTCATCGCTCAAAGAACTTGGTTATTCTAATATCATAATTCAATAATTCCTCATTTCTTTTCTAACATCTAAGATCACATAATATTCAAGTTCTCATTCATTCTTACTTAGTACACATTATTCATCTCCTTTGAATCACATTAGCCATTATAAGATCACTTTTATTTCTATAGCATCTCCAATTTTCTAGAATTTGACTCATTGATATCAATCATCCATGATTAAGTTATAACCTTGACTTTCATCCTAAATATATCACTCATTTAATCACTTAATCCATCATCAAACCGAGTTCATTTATAGCTTAATTCAAGCCTAAATGCATCATAGGAAGTACCTAACCATTTTTTATTTCAAACATTACACGAAAGGAGGATTCACATTAATGGTCATTCCCATGACCTTGGAGACCTTCACACGATCGCGGGTTAAGCCATCTGTAAACTTCCAACCTTCCCACAATCATGGAAGCATTCCTACGATCATGGGTTGTGCACTTCTGAGAGTTCCAGCCATAGTCTTCCATATTTTCTAGATTTCCAAGTCCTACAAGTTACATCTAATACATCTTATGCTTAGTTAATCCTTTTTAGCTTAATTACCTATTATTTTCATCTCCATTTTAACTCTTTAAAACACTCATCAAATAGATCATGCATTATTGGTTATCAATCATACAAAACAAAATATCAATGTTTGCATACATTCATCAATGTTTCATCTCACATTCAACTTCATTATCAACTTCACTTTATCTCTAAACTATCATCTTAGTTCTCCTCATTTCAAGAACGTAACTCAACATCTTCGTTAACATAACTTTCATCTTCATTATACCCTTAATTCATAACTTATAATATCAATATCACAACTCATTATTCAGGGTTTTCATACTCTCAGAACAAAACACAAACACATGTATTCATCAATCAATTTACTACACTCATCCTATAAACAAATTAAGTTATATACACATCTTTTCTTTTATCAACTTTTAACTCTCATTCTAATACCATTTTTAACTATCAATCTATAAAATAATACATGATCTATTGTTTATCATTTATATGAAAATAGAACATATACACATATATCTATTCTTCAATGCTCATCACTCATTGATCAACATTTTCGCACACTCTCATACGCCATTTACTCTATCAATCATTCCATAATCTATTACTCATCATAAACACAAAAATATGGCATGAATATGTCCATTTATTCATTCATGATGTAGTGTAAAATCAACTCCATTTTCATTATCATTTAATCTCAAACTATCATCACATATGTTTTTATTTAAACAGCCCATAGAGATCAAGTATTTACTTACTTAATTTACCCATAGCTTCTTCAAAATCTACAAGAAACCCTAACTCCTTGTATCACACGATCATCATCATAGAGGGTGAAGTAGGTTAGGTTTTATAATAACAAGATGATGAAGTCAATGAAAATGGAAGTGGCAAATGATGGATGTGAACAAAGTCCACATTGAGAGTTAAAGGTGTCGAAAATGGAGAAGAAGAAATGAAGAAGATGAAGAACAATAAGGAGAGAGCATTTAACCAAAGAAGTTAAAATGAAAGACTAGAATAATTGTCTTTCAATTGAACATAATGAAGAGAGGTGTGTGGCAAGGCAAGTGACACTTGTCACTTACCACATGTCACCACCTTGTGGTCTCCACTTGGTCTTTTAAATAGCCATTCCATTTGTCTCCCAATTTCTAATCTAATTGTCTTCCAATTTTGAATGACACTTGTCATTAAATCTTAATGTCACTTATCAATAATTCCTATTATCATTTGACACATAATTCTACTATCATTTATTAATTGTATTACCACTTGGCATTTTTCCTAGCCTAAAAATACCCAAAATTCTAGAAATCTCTCAATTTAACAAATAAATTCCCATATCACTGATTATCATTTATCAACCAGAATTTAATTCATAATAAACATAATTCACATCATAATCACATTAGAATCATTTATACCTGGAAATTGTCAAATGAGTGCATGAGCAGTCATTGTAATGCATACAAAACAATCCAATTTGTGCTTGTGTATGCTAATATTATGCATGAGTATAAAATGCATTTTTAATCTCTCGTCGTTATTTATCATTTGTAGAAATCTAGGGCTCTAACCCTTAGCATAGGAAAACGGGATACTATAATTCTCCCCCTTAGGAAATTTCGTTCTCAAAATTCTTATCTGATTGATCAATTTGATGGGGGGTTTTGTTTCATCATGAGCTCCTCCGTTTCCCACGTAGCTTCTTCACTTGAATGATTTCTTCCAAAGGACTATAACCTATGGAATCATTCGGTTTTTTAGTTATTTATTCATATATCCCACTATTTTAACTAGTTCCTTATTATAACTCAGATTACTAATAATTTCACTTCCTGTGTCGATAATACTTATGTCAGATCATGCCGATATTTTATGCAAGACATTGTGAATCTGAGACATCTTTGTAAGTTAGGCTAACTCATAAATCAATGGTTCTATTATCGCAACAATTTCATATGGATCAACATATCTTAGGCTTAGTTTACCCTTTTTATCGAACCTCAGCACACCTTATTAAGGCAATACTCTTAAAAACACTTTATCTATCTCTTAATATTCCATATCTTTAGTGTTAATCCACCTAACTTGTTTGTCTTTCTTGAGTCATTTAAATTCTGCTACAGATCAATTTCATTTCATCAATAGTATCCTAATCAATCGTGGGCCTTTTAACAATCCTTAGGCCCTCTTCATCCCAATATAAAGTCGAACGACTCTTTCTATTGTGTAATTCCTTATACGGTATCCTACCGCTACCACTGTGATAATAATTCTTATGATCAAATTCAATCAGAGCTGTATATTGATCTCATGCTCCTAGGAACTCCAAAATATAAGCTTTAAGCATAATTTCCAATAGTTAAGACTATTGGCAAATCAAACATTTAGTCACACATTCAACCACTTACTTCTTCATCCTTGGTCGCTATATGTTGTTTTAGCATATTACTACAAGGATGTATAGCATGGGTTACTATATGTGCTTCCTCCAAAAATCTCTTTTCTCAATCATCTTTATCGGGCACACATACTCCTTACTAAAATCATAAAATATCATTTTTCCAATTCAAACTCAAAATTTGAATTCATTTTCAATTTCTCAATAAGATTCGCTAATTATAAATCCTCATTTTAGGCATTTTCTAATTCTTTCATGTAAAACTGATCTTAAATTCAATGAAGCTAATAACACTTCATTTTGGCCCAAATTCACTCGACATTTTATGTTCTTTATTGCACTAGAGTTGATAATCTCAATATCTAAATTTATACTAAACTGCTATTGGATTTCCTCCTGAATGCATCAGCTATAACACTAGCTTTACCAGGATAATACTCAATTGTACAATCATAATCTTGAAGTAACTCTACTCAATGTCTCTGTTTCATATTTAACTCTTTCTAACTCAATAATTTCCTCAAACTTTAATGATCTATATAAATCAAAATGTTTCACTCTAAATATAATGTTTCCAGATTTTCAAAGCAATTACTATTACAGCAAGTTCTAGATCATGTACCAAATAATTGACTCATAAGACCTTAACTGTCTTAATGTATATATAATCACTTTACTATGCTGTCAAAATACATCTTAATTTCTTGATGTGAAACATCACTATATATTACATAACTTTCAAATCCAAATGAAATAACTAACATTAATGTTGTAATTAATTGGTGTTTTACACTACAAGAAAATGAAGCAATTTGTGACGTTTTTAAAACGTTACAGAATGTCCAAAAATGTAGCAGAATACAGTTTGTGATGTTTTAAAAAATGTCACAAAAATCGTTGCAAAATGTAGTGTAGACAAAAGGTTTCTGCGACGTTTTATGTAAAACATCACTAAAACACTGACATTTTGTGGCGTTTATAAAAACATCATTGAAAGGTTGGCCTTTTAGCGACATTTTCCTAAAATGTTGTGGAATCTTTCAAATTCTGTGACGTTTTAGAAAATGTCGCGTAAAGCCACATTCAGTGACATTTCAGGAAACGTCGCAGAAATCTGCATTCCACAACATTTTAGGTAACGTTGCAGAAAGACACATTCGACAATGTTTTAAGAAACAACGCAGAATGTTGTTTTCTACAACATTTTTGGAAACGTTACTGAATGTTTCTTTCCGCGACGTTTCCTAAAAGGTCGCAGAATGTGGATTTCTGTGATGTTTCCTGAAACATCACAGAATGTAGATGATTTCGCAATGTTTTAAAAATGTCACAGAATGTCGTAGAAAAACATCGCAGAAAACACTTATTTTCTTTTATTTATTTTTTATTTTTCGAAAATAATTTTAATTTAATAATTCTCCAATTGTAATAATTATTTTTAAATAACAAAATTTTTTAAATCTTATTTATTTCATAACTATTCAATAATATTAATGAATTTTATTTAGTAATTCTTCAATTTTTTATTATATCATTAATTTTAATAATTATTTATGTATCACAAGAATTTCATACGTGCAGACAATTTATTATTTAATTGCAATTCCCAAACATGTCATAATACAATAATTAATATAAAAAGTACGTCATAAGTATATAAGATATCAATATGAGTACATATATCTAATCTAAATGAATATTATGTGTAGATCATAAAAGTTCCAAGAGCTTTTTTTGTTGTTCAAATTTAATTCTTTGTTGTTCGACTTCAGTAATTAATTGATCCTGCATTTGTTCAACTTTTTTATTCAATTCATCGGCTTGAAAATGTAACTCCTGATTAACCTTCTTCAACTCTGCTAGTTCGTCTCGAAGGCTCTTTCTGACCGAAGTCGTCCCTTGTAGTCGAGGCCCAACTCCCATGCCAAGAACATAATCAGATCTAGTACCCAAAACTTTATCGTACACTTCATCCACTATCATCGGATGATCGTGTTCTATCGAATCTGCCAATTCCTTACACATTAATTTTTGAAAAATTAAGAATTAATTAGATACATAGTCTCATTTAAGAAATATTTGTAAATGAACTATGTACTCACTCATTTTTCTCTGCATTTGGTAGTTGTCTATTGACTTTTACTTTCATCATAATGAGTGTGATGCCATAGCTTCATCCAATCACACTCTTCTCCATCTTTGTCACTCTGCTGCATAGAAATATATTATTAGTAATATTTATTATAAATTTTTAAATGTCAATCAAAGTAAAATATAATTAAAAAGATAATAACTCATAATCTCATGCCGTATCGCTATAAAGGCCTTGGAGCTAGAGTTTGGTCGACATTTGACCTAACTCCTAGCCAATTTGGCTTTTTGACTTTTTTCCTAACCGTAAATGTAATAAAATATATTATAACATCTATAAATCACAATTCATAAATACTAAAAAATAATCAGTTGTCAATAAAGTTGTGAAATTAAGTTTTGTGATCAAATTAACTAACCTTGTAGCTGACTGCTCCCAATATTCGCATAAATTCATCCACTCCGCCAATGTGACGTTAAGCGGCTTAACTTCCTTTCAATGCTTGGTAAAATGCTTTTTAAAATGAAATCTTTGATCTTTGTACCTTAAAGAAAGAAACTTCTTGACAGCTGCAAGTACTTCTGTCCTCATTCCCTTGACTTCCGATTTTTACTGCAAAAAAATTATAAATTTTTGGTCAAAGCTTTAGGCATATGGAAAACACATACAAATTAGATAGTTTTATAATACTTATGTCTAACTTATCAAATGCAATGTCCAACTCCTTATTAGTTATTTTTTTCCATTTTGTTCTTACAAGTGAGGAAGTTTGGGATACCACACCAATCTCCCTCGATAATTTGGTAGACTGTATGGAGCTGGCTGGTCGTCCTTCAGCGGAGGAGATTTCTATCTCCAATCTCTTACCTATCACCTTATTAATCTTTGCCAATCCGTGTCCTTTTGTGAAACCCCTTGTCTTTTCCGTATCATTCCTGGATCTTAAAATATAGTAAAGCAATATTTTACAATAAGCATATAACATACTCTTAATTAGTTAGATAAACAAAATTATTAAACTTGTATGTTTAACTAATGTGATGTGAAAGATTATACCTGCAGTGCTTATAGAGGTAGCACTAATACTAAGAAAGGGGCTCATATCTTATACTGGTGGCTGATTATAAGAAGCTAGAGGCATCTCTTGAGAAGTTGATGGAGGCATCTCTTGAGAAGTTGACAAAGAACTAATATTGCGTCGCATTCTTAAAATTTGTAGATACTTATCTTCAAGATGAGTAATAGGCACAGATGTGACATCTCTTAGTATTGAAGTAGGCTCATAAGGTGCAGGTGTGTGATCTTCTGGCTGTGTATGAACAGATGGCTCATCAGCTACATTTCTTAGAAGCTAACGGTACCGCGACTGCAGTTGTGTCGGTACTAAGTTTCTTGGTGCAGCCTTATTATTCTTCTTGGGTAGACCAGGTCCCATGTCAATCACCTGCATTCAATTTGACATTAGATTTCAATGATATTATTAATTGATTAAGTAATATTCATCAACCATATTTAAAGAAAACAACATAGTCTACAACTAAAAAAAGACATAGTAACTCAATGTAAAAGGCACAAATCGAAAAATTACAAGTTGTCCATAATAGAAGTACCTAATATTAAGATCAGGTTATGAAATAAAGTTTTCAGGACCAACAACAGTTGGTGTGTCTTGCCTAATCTTACTTGATAACAAGTTTATATATATTCAAGATAAAAGTCTAACAGATAAGGAATCATGACTTTATTAGATAAGGAATATTTTGGCACCAGGTGATGATGATCCTAATGGTACTTGAAATGCCTATAAGTTTGACATAAGTAATTGCTCTCCCATTCAACTCCAGACAATGCAAGGTGAGTGCAAGAAAACCTATATAAACACTTTAAACAACACCAAGTGCAATCATATTTTAGTTTCCAATGTAAGTTACTGTCGGGATGAATGATGGAGCCTAATATCTTCATAGTAGAGGTTATAAATAAATGCAATAAATTTCAATGGGAACAACTAAATATTTAGATAAACGTCTGCAAAAATAAGCAAAAGGAATTATGATGGCATAAGTGACCTTTCTTATTTTCTTTACATAGACGAGCAGTCAAGAGCTTCTGTGTTAGTGCACTTGTAAGTTCTGAGTATTCAGAAAATTTCCTTGTAGATTTTAGGTTGTGTTTTTTACTCACATTGTATAAAACAGCTAACTCGTCTGCTGGAGGACTATATATATACTCTTATTTTGGCCACTGCCAAACTGAAACACAGGAAACATGGTTCAAGGCTGATTCTCCAATGCTTAGGAAAACAGTAAGAGACTTATAACTCTTTTCCTCCTTCTACATCGTTTGTATTTCTCTTGATCTTCTTCTTTGTTTATTCTAATTCATACAGAAGTTCATGATTTTTCTTTGAAATGTACATAATGTAGAAAATTGAGAAGGCTATTGGTGATTGGTTTTATAATTGGACTTCCTTTCAATAGATAGATCGTCCCTATCCTTACAATCCCACTTGTTTAAATCATGTAATTGATAATCAACATCAATTCAAAGTATAATTCTCTACGTCAATATACATCATTTGTAGACACAAATTATAGGCATAATCAGCTCTAATAAAGAAAATAAGATCCAATGATATTTTTTAATAAGGAAAGGCCAAGCCACCACTGCACTAAACTTGTGTGTTGGGTGTTCCTTAACTTTGTTACTATATCTTGCCAATTTTTTTGACAATATACTAGAAAGTCACTAAGTTCACACCTGCAGTAAACTTCCATTTTTCTAGTTGTAAACTCCATTTTCTAGTTTAGAATTGTTATGTTGAACAGGGACTTCCTAGGCTTGGCTTTTGAGTATGTAGATAAACTTCTCAATTAAAGCCTTAATCTCACTAGTAACTAACCCTACAAAAGAGTGAAAGACTCCTTCTAATTGAGACAGGCCTATGAATTACGATTTATATCCAGAAGAAAAATGAATCCGTAATCAATAGGGATACACGTTTGTAAATTAATTAATTATTTCTTCAGCTAAAATGCAAAAGTAGTTACATCATTACTTATCTCTCCCTATAACATGAACACACATTATAACCCTCTTTCTTATATATGCATCTGTTCTCAGTTTCCTTCCTAAAAAAACACTCATACAGTACCAGTATACAGTTGTAGTAAAATTGACACAAGAAGAGTTGTATGAAACTAAAAGTTAAAAGAGTTCAACCAAAGAAAAGGAGTAATTAAAACTGACCTCAAATTCGAAACATCATTTTTTATTTTTTCCTAAAAGAAAATACAAACTCAACTAATTATATTACATCAGTTGAAGTTAAAAACTATCATAATCATATTCATATTAAATTTTAACCATTCAGCACATCCCCTA
This sequence comes from Erythroxylum echinodendron, assembly GCA_027575705.1. NCBI lineage: Eukaryota > Viridiplantae > Streptophyta > Magnoliopsida > Malpighiales > Erythroxylaceae > Erythroxylum > Erythroxylum echinodendron. The sequence continues at coordinate 5,949 of JANZXR010001552.1, read as the reverse complement.
AATAATGTACAATAGTATCTCTAATTACCTTACTTATTCCTCAACTACCATTAATCTTATCCAGTTTAAATAGATCAACAATGGTTCCATAAGATAATCAGCTGATAGAAAGTTTCTAGTCTTTGTTTTAAAAAGTAAAAGTTTACTTGCCTGAATTAGTCAATGAGGATTTTACATTTATTGTGTATGATCTTGTATATCTCTTAGCTTAACCACCAAGTAATACTTGTACCATATATACCAAACTATTAGTCAATGAGAAATATGTATACAAAATTATACAATTTTTTAATTATGGTATGTGGTTTTACTTGAAGCAGTTGCATTTGTCTTCTTTCTTATTTTTTGTTAGGTAGACGAATACATTGAGCATTGCAATTTCCACTAGAGTGGGCTTGGCTTTCAAGCTATGAAGAATTTGATCACATTGACTATGTAAACACTCACATGGCTAAGTTTTCAAATAAACAATTTCTAGGCTATTGTCTTTAGGCAATATTTTTCTACTTGCTCATCGTGAAACTTCGCCATCCACTTCCTATAAATAGCCTACTAAACTACTTTACAGATGGAAACCTATTATAATTGGCCTTAGTTAATGGGAATTTATATTGGTTAATGAAGTGAAACTATTAGGCACTTTACCAAGTCCCTTTAGTTAGAGAATAGAACTAGCCTTGAAACTGAAAGGGGTAGATTATTAATATGTTGAAAAAGACCTTTCCAACAAGAGTTCTTTGCTAGTGGAGTATAATTTAGTTCACAAGAAAATTCCTGTGCTTGTTTACAATGGAAAACCAATTACAGAATCGCTCATCATATCAGAGTACATCAACAAAAAATGGAACAACAATCCCATTTTGCCTAAAGATCCTTATGATCGAGCCAATGCACGCTTTTGCGCAAAGTTTGTCGATGAAATAGTAAATTAAAATTGTTCATTTCATCCATTATTGCTTTTTAACATTTTGTGTCCACATGTGAACATGTTATAATTCATAATCAATTTATGCAGATCCTTCAATTGGTGATTAAGTCTCGCGATGCTACAGGGGAGGAGAAGAAGCATATATTTGAAGAGGTAGCTGAGCAACTGAAGTTGCTCGATAAAGAGCTAGAAGGAAAGGAGTTCTTTGGAGGTCAGCACATTGGATACCTTGACATTGTTGTTTTCTACATGATCTACTAGTTTCAACTGTGCCAATAAGTCAAGAAACTAGCAATCATAACTGAAGAGAATTTGCCAATCTTATGGAAGTGGAGTCAAAAACTACTTCAAATAGCTATGGTCAAAGGATGCTTACCCTCTGGAGACATACACCTTGCTTACCTGAGAGCTCGCATCAGAGATGCAAAATCTACTTCAAAGTAGACAACCATTTCATAGTTTTTGTACATCATAAACAGACCTTTTTCATTGATTCCTTGTTATTTTCTAGTTCTATATATTTTTTTGTCCCTGTGGTTTGCAGTAGATGAGGTTGCCCTCTCATGCGTAAAGGCTTATTTTGATTCTTGGAGTATACATAGCAATATCAATGTATTGAATACATTGAAGACTCATTCACAATGAAGGATCAGGGCAGAAGTTGTCACCAAAATGGGAATAACAAATTAAATGTTAGAGCCAAAATGGTTTACTAACCCTTTGTCCAACTTCTTTTTGATCAACAACTCACCTTGCTAATTGTTAAACCAGGTGAAAAAATATACCTATGAAACTTAGATCCACCAAACCTACATCTTTTACCAGATCAAATAGCTCGATATAAGTTCTAAAATAATGGATTCTGCCTCCTTCTACTTCCATGAGAGATAAGTTGCAATTAAAGTCCCTAGATATCACCACAGATATGGTATTCTATTATATATGGCTTTAACATCTTCCTAGAGTTTGGTCATCTTAAACAAAAAGTTGGAGGCATAGATTACAAACATTTAAAAATTGGTATGCATTATATGAAGCCAACATTTAAGACACAATATTTGACCTCACTCCCAAGTTACTTGAACTGTAACTTTGTTCGAGTTGTATGAACAAATAATCCTTCCATTGTAGTGGAAAACATGGTTGGAGAGAATTTTCCAATCTACACCTAAAAAGCTTAGGCACTTTTGTATTTAAGGTTACCTTAATTTAGTCTTTAGAAACCTTACAAAAGAAGCTTCTTCTCCTAAATGACATCTCTCACAACTTACCTTTTAGAAGGGTCATTAAGCCCTAAAACATTCCAAATGAGTATCGTCATGTTTATCAAAGGATAAATCCCTTTTCTGTTTAGCTTTCCTTTTTCTTTTTATAGATTTTCTCCTAGAGCTAGTAGTAAATTCTCTTTTAACTTCCTTTTCTATAGTGTTCCCTCCCTATTTAGCAATTTCTTCTCTATTTTCTCTAGATTCATCAATATCCTTAGTTAAAATTTATGCAGTAGCTTTCATAGCATTCTTTGAAATCTTCTTTATTTCTTCCTGTGGATTAGACTTAATCACTTGATTTGCTTTTTTTGAATGTTGTTTCTTATTAGTGTGAGTTTCGTCCAGAGGTTCTCATCCCATGAGTTCATCATGTCCACCAATTTTGAACTTTCTTCTAGTAGCCATCCATTTTTTACCGAAATTGTTTGGCTTCTATATATAAGATAATCAAATTTGATTTCCTAGCATTTACAAAGGCAACATTTATATTGCAATTAGTTTATCATATTGCAAGTTATGTGGATAAGGTAAGAAATCAGCTGAAACATATGAGAGGTGACTCTAGCTTTTTCAAAATTATACTAAGTTGCTCGTACATTCAATACAGACACTTTCATTTCCAATTATTAGAAATTGAAAGATTTAGTTTGATTTCATTTCCTAATTTCTATTTGTTTCTATACAGGATTTGAATCCCTAAATTAGGGGTTAAGGATCCTTAGAAATAAAGTAGCATATATTTTAGTTACTATATTTAGATTATTTATGTTTGTATTAGGGTACAAAGTACCCTATAAATTCAATGTATTCTATCATAGATAAATAAGAGTGGAAGAAAAGTTTCTCCCTCAAAAACCTACACTAATACTTTATGTTATCATGAAGAAACATTTCCCAGTTTACATATTTCAGCATGCTCCAATATATAAATGCAATGCCCCATTAATGTAGGCCCATATAAATGTAATGCTCCAGGTATGAATATTTAACCTAAAAGCATCCAGAACACTAGATAATTTGTAAACAACTTAAGAATTTTAAAGCTATGTATAAAGTTAAGGAAATAGGTGTTAACAATGTAATAGTATAATTATATGTTTCCTGAATCAAGTATCAGTATACTATCACAAAGACTAATTACCTCTAGATATTGCTCCACTAAAAATAGCACCACAACTGAAGGATCTTTTCAACCCTCAGGCAAAACAACCCGAAATGTAACAGTATTTTGCAATTTAAATTCATAACTAGTTAGGGCTATAGGAACAAATACACAGAAACATTAAGTGGCATTTTTAAATTCTTGCCTTTCCTATTATCACCATTATTTTCTCCATGAACCATAGTACAATTCCAAAACAAAAAAATCATTATTTACTAAATGTTCTTGTTTACAATCCCAACAACTGCATTTTCATTATTTACTACAATTTCTCTATGAACCATATTAAAATTCCAAAACTGAGCATATGCATGGACTTAAGTGAAATTCAGTGGCAATCATTTTTTATGAAATTAAAGCAACCATCATTTAAATAAGATGTCATAAAAGGATAGAAATAATTCGACCATGTAAAATACTCATCCGTTGGATCTTTGATTTTAATTACGAGTTAACTAAAACAAACACAAATGCCAACTATAGGGTCATTCCTAAATAAACATTCTTAAGCTAAACTAAATCACAAGGAACAGATTCAAACTAAACGTAAAAGGTTAAGCACTGAAAGGAATCAACTCAAGAAACAAAACCCTATGATGGGAGAGTATGTGTGAAAATATGAGCATGTGTTTGTTGAGCATAAACATAAAAATTGCACGTGCTTAACCCATATTCAAGTTGTTAAATGGAAATGCTATCTTAGTGTTGAATATAAATCTATAATAAATTACGATTGATTGGGACATGACGTGGTCACTCATTTATTTCATTTATGTTAACTTCAAAATTTTCTTAAAAGTTGAATACAACAATGAAGGTAAAACAACAAAGGTTCAATTGGATAATAAGAATTTATTCATCATCGTCGTCGGTTGACTCTTCCAATACAATATCACATTCATTCTCACTACTGTTTATCTCTAAGTCCTCCAAATCATTATTCAAACGTTGCTCATAATTCAACAAAACATTATTTATTACATCATATGGAAAATCATTTCGATCTAAAAACTCTAAAGAATATTCCTTGACTTCCACTGGAACTTCATCAGACTCCTCAACTTCATTTGAAACTTCTTCATTACTAAGCAAAGGGATATCATACGCACATCTAACTTCACATTCTTGCACAATCTGCCAATTTGGACCAAATAACAAATCCTCTACATAAAAGACTTGCTTTGCTTGGTTTGCCAAAATAAAGGGTCATCTTTATACCAGAACCTAGTTACGTTGATGCTTTTTACAATACCGTTGACCCTCATATTCGAATTTCCAAGATCGTACCATTTGCACTTAAAAAGCACATCATTTTTACCCCTAACATATTCAAGCTTGATAATATCTGTCAGAGGGGTGACGTCATCTTCCTCTGTGTTACTGTTCATGTACTCCGTCTCTGTTACTGTTCATAAACATCCTCTGTGTTACTGTTCATGAACTTCCTTTGTATTACTGTTCATGAACTCCTTCTGTGTTACTGTTCACGAACTCCCTCTGTGTTACTGTTCACGAACTCCTTCTGTGATGATGTCATCATCTTCTAAGTTTCTTCTGTGATGACGTCATCTTCTTTTGTGTTTTGCTTCTTCTATTTTTCGTCTATACCTACATTCTATTCCATTTTTGACCCCTAAGAAGATAAAATTGGTCTTCAAGGTCTTCATAAAAGTTGTAGCTCTTGAAGTCCTCTTTCGAACAATCTAAATAACACCTAAATCAAATACTTATAGAGAAATTTATACTAATATCCCCAAAGTAAGTTCAATATGATTGAGGATAAAAATAGTTTGGATTCTTTTGGCTATAACTTCTTCTCTAGACACCCAAATGACTTGATTTTTAAACCATTGGACTCTTAAGAAACGTCTCTACATCTCCACAAAAAATCATAGTCATATGAAATGAAGTGAGAAAGATTGAGTGAAAAATGTGGGGCAGGTGTAGTGTGTGTACTCTTAAATAATATGAACTGGTGTTATTCCACCGAACATACTTTAGTATTTTGATGGTTTCTGGGTAGTTAGAGCTCTAAATGAGATTATTTCTGATTTATGGTAAACTAAAGACATGGATCAACAGATTGTATGAAGAAATTGGAATCAAATTCAGTGTCTAAAATGTTCAAATTTTAGATGGAAGTTATGTATAGTATACTGTTATGGACAAGAGCAGTCCAAAAATGTTTGAAGTATATCTTTCGCATCTCTGAACCAAATTGAATGATTTTGGTGTCATTAGAAACTTGAGACAATGGGGAACATTTTTCTGGAAGAAAGTGTTATGTTAGAATCTTCAAGGGTACTATTGGCAAGACACTTAGGTATAAAAGACATAAGGCATAAATGGAATGGCAAAAGGGACAATTCTCAATCATTAAGGGCATAATTGGAAGAAGAATTGTTGTCTCACTTATAAATGAAGAATAAGAAACATGAATGAAAGGATAGGCAGTAGAGAATTTCGAAAATGAGAGAGAAAGAGAAAAAAGAGAAAACAAGCTAGGATTTGATTTTTTCTTAGTCTTCAAGAAAAATTTTGAAACTGTCCAAGAAGAGAAAAAGGAAGAGGAAGAAAAGAGCTTTCTTTTG
>JANZXR010001542.1:0-17344 GCA_027575705.1 Erythroxylum echinodendron | reverse complement strand
AGGAAAAATACAGAGGTTAAGTATCCTCTGTGATGACGTCATACACAGAGGCTAGGAAAGCTTAGAAGCATATAAGTATCCTATGTGCTGACGTCGAAACACAGAGGCAAGGAGGATATAAGAGTATAAGTATCCTCTGTGATGACGTTAGAACACAGAGGCAAGGAGAGTCGAAGAGTATCCTCTGTGTCACTATTCACAGACATCGTCTATGTTACTGTTCACAGACTTCATTTGTGTTACAGTTCACAGACTTCATCTTTGTTATTAATAACACTATCGTCTGTGTTACTGTGCACGGACTTTGTCTGTGTTACTATACACGGACTTTGTCTGTATTACTGTTCACAGACTTCGTAAAAACAAGACAGAAGAAAAATGAGACGCAAGATAGAAATGAGACGAAAGAAAAATGAGACGCAAGATAGAAATGAGACGGAAGAAATGAGACGGAGGGAAAATGAGACACATGTCAGAAATGAGACGGACAAAATGAGACGCAAGAAAAATGAGACACAAGATAAAAATGAGACGAAAGGAATAAGATGGAAGAAAAATGAGACGTAAGATAGAAATGAGTCGGATGAAAAATGTGACGCAAGTCAGAAATGAGACAGAAGAAAAATGAGACACAAGATAGAAATGAGGCGGAAGGAATAAGATGGACGAAAAATGAGACATAAGACAAAAATGAGATGGACGGAAAATGAGATGCAAGACAGGAATGAAACAGAAGGAAAATGAGACGTAAATCAGAAATGAGATGGAAGGAAAAAGAGACGCAAGACAGAAATGAGACGGAAGAAAAATCAGACGATAGAAATGAGAAGAAGGGAAGCCGAAAATAAGACGCAAGCAATGAGACAAAAAAAAGAGATAAAAAAATGATAGACTCTTCAGAAGATAAAGTCGACCTTCGAGTCTTCATGAAAGTTGTAGAGATTGAAGTGCTCTTTAAATCTATCTAAAGAAACCTTAGATTGGATTCCCATAGGAAAAGTTATACTAATAGCCCCGAAGCAGGGATATGTGCAAGGTGTTGAGAAGATGACCCGATAGTGATAAGTCTGATGATGTTCCGAAAGTTAGGCTCTGGGGAGCGGGCTCTCACAGAATTGGTATCAGAGCAAGCATGAATAAGCATGCATGAAAGGGTTAGACTCCGAAAATAGGGTCTGACACATTTATGGTATCATAGCAAGCAAGTAGGAGTTGGACTCCGATAATGGGGTCCAATAACAATGGACAACTATTGGTAGTTAAGCTTGCAAAGTGTGGATAGCCCTCTTCAACAAGTAGCATGTAAAACAAAAATGGTAGGACCTAGTCAACCTTCATTTCATCGAAATTCATTCCACCGTAACTTTAGCTCTCCTTTGGACTACAATTATTTGAGAATAATTGAATCTGCTCCCTTCACACATAGGTCTTCCAAGTTACTGCCTTTGGGAAATAAATTCAGCATGTTGTTTAAGCCTCCAACTATGGACAACACCTCCATCAACGTCAACTACATCTAGGGAAAAGATAGGCAGCACATTATCATTTGATTTTAGGTATGTTAAACCACTTTTTCCCATCCTCTTTAGCTAGTCATGTGAATGCTTAAACTAGAAACATGAATTTCCTTATGAATTGCATAAATGTTTGAGGATGATTTGAAGAAAGTGGTAAGTGTTGCTAACTATGTTTAGTGAACTTCAATATTAGGATTCTCATTTTCCTTGAATAGTCCTAGTGTTTTATCCATAACTTAGTCTACATAACTCTAAATTGGGTGATTTTAACTGTAAGTGAAACCTAATACATATCCCTACAAATATTTAGAAGATACCTAAATTTAGTTCTAGCTAAATGATATTAAAAATTGAGATTGATTATGTTAACTTTATATTGTCCCTTTGTTGAAGCAACTTGTGATATTTGGTACATGTTTCATAGTTTAGAAATTTAAATGGTAGGATTTGTTATTATATAGAAACTAGAGATGTAGGGGAACAGATTTGTAGAAGACTTCAGAACCTAGTTTGAACTTTAGATATGTGAAAATTAAGCAATAAGTGGAGGCATAGTTAAATGAAGAGAAAAACAATATGGTAAATGGAGTAGAATACAACACGCATATTGATGTCTTATGAATGTTATTCAGTGGGTATTAATTGGCAACATGTAAATGTTATATATGTTGCTTAATGGTTGTTCAATGGCAGCAGGTATGTTGTACATAGTTTAATAGTTCAAAGTAAGGAAAACAGTAGGTATATACTATGTACGTTATTTAAATGGAATGAAGACAACATATATTGATCATAGAAGTTGTTCAATGGTTGAATGAAAAGAAAACATAATTTTAATCGTACTAAATGCTAATATTTTGGTTAAGCCTTTTGGTATAAAATTTGTAAAATAAGGTCGTAAGTTATGGATATACTTGGCAGATTTTAGGCACCCTTCAGGTGTCTACCTCATAGCTGAGTAAGACCATAAAGTTTTCTCAATTATTGTATACTCGGGACTAATAAAGGAAAAGCACCGAAAACATGAGGGAAGTTTACAATAAATGACAAATAGTGAGTTTACCTTTAAATTGATTTTGTAAAGATGGTTTTTACCTTACTATGAACAATTCCATTAGTGTTACTACTTAAATTTAAAGGTTAATCTTCAAGAGATTTATATATGCTTTGATTTAGCGTTGAATTGAGTTTTGAATGCACTTGGAAACTAATAAGATGTGCATATGCTTTAAATTGACATTAAATTGGAATTTGCATATGATTTGAACTGGCATTGAATTAGAATTTGCATATGCTTTGAATTAGCATAGAAATGGATTTTGATAATGTTTTTAATTGCTATTGAAATGAGGTGCGTGTATGTACTTATTGTGATTTAGACTATGGTATGTTGTCATACAATTATATCAATCAGAGTACGTCTGAATGTGCATGGCAGTTTTTGGGGGGCTTCTGTCACTAACATGGGTGGCGTTGTGTCTGTCAGTATGTCTTATGAGTCGTCCTCTGCATGTGTGGAGTATATATTGTGCTAGCACTATTATAGGGTAAGCGATGGAGAATCAACTCCATAATCATTGATTTATATATAATACTAGCATCATTATGAGTAAGCGATGCAGAACTAGCTTTATAACAATCGGTATATAGTGGTTAATCAGGCACGAGTAAGTGATGTAGAACTAGCTCTGTGGCCTTAAATCTAAGGGTACCATATGGCAAAGAAAGTTAGTGATATGATATGTTTTAAAAGAAAGTTCATAAAAGTATTGTTTTCCATCACTGTTTACTTTATAAGAAAAGTGAAACTTAATCTCCGTATATATATATATAAAAGAAAAGAATGTGTTTTGTAAGAACATTAATTATTACTTGAAAAGAAAAGAAATTGTTTTCTTTCATAGAGGTAAAATGTTGTATAAATGTATTTTCAGTTAAAAACCAATAGCACTCACTGAGCTCATTTAGCTCACTCTTTATTTTCTATTTATAAATTAAACCTCCCAGGGACATGATCAGGGGCTTCAGTAGCAAGGGCTCCACCTTGCGAGTAGTCAACTTCATTGAGTGCTGCTGTGTAGGCATTTTTATTTTTCCTTGTACATATTTTTGAGAACTGTTACGTATCTTTGAACATGCTTTGGAAAGCACGTTTCTATAAAGAATGAATGTGTATAAAAGATTTTTAAATGGAATGCATGATGTTTTTTCAAGCTTTTCAAAGTTAATTGATGTAACTATTTGAGATTGCATTGGAATGGATTTGAAGTCCACAATTTGAAGTTAAGACATTGATGTGATAATAGAAGAGTTTAGAACTTTTACAGGGACCTTGAAATTTTGGGACATCAAAACATAGCCGTTATGATTCCGAAATTTTAATAAATTGAAAAAAAAACTTCATTGTTTACATTTCTTATTGTGAATTAAAGCTTTTCCTTAACAAAGGCAATAAGCTTAGCTTCACAGAAACTTTCCAGCTGACTCGGAGAGTCACCATGGCATGTCGGGTAGGTCATCCAGTCATTACAGGATAGGGGCCTATCACTCTCTCTCCTCTTTCTCTCTCTATTTGGGGTTTCCAAATGTAGGCTGATTGTAGTACCCCTCTAGGGTTACATCATAATGATTTTATAGTCTTTTATAATTAAGGTAACCCTTATGTCTTTTAGGGGTTTGAAATGTCCCTAAAAAACTCCAATCTAGAAGCTACCCCACTTCTGTTTGTGCACAGGCCACTATCATGGCCCTTAGTTCACGATTGTGGCCAGTTTGTCTGCTCTCTATCATAATTATGGCAGATTCCCCATAATTGTGGCCCTGTGCTTGAGCTTTTGTCATGATTGTGGCATATTTGCCACAATCGTGGGTCAATATTAGTGTTTTTGTCACGATCTTAGCCTACCTGTCATGATCATAGGACTTTGTTTTAGTTCGAGTCTCTTTTGAAACTCCTCTAAATGCCTTAAAACATTAACAAACTTGTCACGACACCTCATATATATATAATTGAAGCTCAAATACATGTTCTCACCCAAAAAACACTTAAAACATAAATATCTATGAACTAACACAATTTTTAACCTAAATACACACTAAACAATCAAATTAACCACTAAACTCACACTAAACTACCTACAAAATACAATGCACTCTACACTTACCAACATCCCCAAACTTAAACTTTTTCTTGTCCTAAAGCAAAGATCAAATATAACTAATGAAATTTTATCACTTCATTTTCACAAAGATTAAAGCATGCAATTCCTTAAACTTAGGCCAACTCAAGTGTCAAGCTACTACGCACATCATGACTATTTTTCATTAGTGCACATAAGCAAACTTAACTTATGAAACAATCACTCAAAGATAAGTATAAACTGAAAAAGGACCTTCCTTACAAATTTCACTCATTTCTATGAAGTGCTTGATGATTAGTGTTTCTCTTAAACTTCCTATAGGAAACCACATTATCATATTCTTGCTAGTTAACCAATTCTCCTCCACAATGATTACATACTAAGAAAGACCAAAAGGAATTTGTTTCGGATTGTAATATGGCTAGGGTTAAGGTGGGTAAAAATCGTTTTAGGGGTTTATCACAAGCATTTATAAAGTACTAAGTGTACAAAGGGATGACACAGATAAACTTTTGAGATATACACATGGATATGACTACCACTCTGCACTTATTGAAGCTATTACATGTTATTCCTTTTTCTTTTCTTTCTTTTTCTCTTTTTTCATTCGAATTTATTCTTTTCCCTTTTTTCTCTTCTTCTTTTTAATCATAATAAAGAAAGAATGAACAAAAAATAACAACTATATGCATTGTGCTCTTAATTTGTGATTCCAAACTAAAGTATCACTTAGCACTCTATTAACTTGTCATTAGGTAAGCTAATGGGGTTTGTAGGTTTTAAAATTAGGTAATTCAAGAAACAAAAGGTTAAAGGCTTGATAGGGCTAGCAAGGGTTAATAAAAGGGTAGGTCATTTAAGCCAAAGGTTAAAGGAAAAAGGCCTTAATCATTTCTATCTAGTATGCATCCAATAGATTTAAACTGATTCAAAGCAAGTTCTGAAGGTAATTATCTAAGAAGAATCACACAAACAAGGAAATAAATTGACTATAGAATGGAGTCATAAAGGCTCATTTCCTTACATAGGCTCAAATGAAAATCCATTATTCTTCTATACATTACCTCATTGTTCAAGTGCCAAGTTTTGAGTAAGCTTATGCGGCCAACTACTTTCATCACTCCACATGATTCGCTCTCCACTCAAGTAGCCTAATTTGAGTTCACACATGCATTTAATCTTATTCTATCTAGCATGATCGAATCTCATGGCATCACATTCATCACAATGATTCAAATGTGAGGGAAATGACACTCCTAATACTAACAACCCAACATGCATCCTAAATGACATGAAAAAATGCAAACATAAATGCACAGACTACCTCTCCACACTTGAACAAAACATTGTCCTTAATTTGAAAAAGATAACATCCAAAACAAACAAACAACACCATGAAAAACAAAACAAAACACAAGAAGAATAAAATAAGAGATTAGGGGCAGGATAGGCTCATGGTGGTGGGGCTGCTGGAGGTGGCATATTTTTCCTCTCATATTTTGGTCCTCCAATAAGCTATGATGCATAATAAATCTTCAATTAACCTCAAAATGTATCATTGGGGACCTAAACAATAAGAGAATAGAGGGCGAAACAAGTTAAACCAAAGTGAATATCATAAAATCAAAATAAAACCACACTGACACAAAGACAAACAAATGAAAGACAATTATGTTAAGTTAAGGTCATTAACTTGACCATTCCATATGCAATCATAAAAGAGTGAGTGAAAGGAAAGAAAGTACTTCCCATTCTTGTGAGATAGCCCTCCAAAGTATAGCTTGTATTAAAAGTTTCACCCTTTTCATTTTCCAACTCCAAAGCTCTATGAGGAAATACTTGAATAACCTTAAATGGACCATTCCATCTTGACTTGAGCTTTTTGGGAAATAACCGAAGTTATGAATTGGACAAAAGCACTAAGTCATCACTATTGAATTCCTTCTTCTTAATGTGGCCATCATGCCACTTCTTTTAGCCCTTTCTTTGTACAACTTGACATTTTCATATGCATCATACCTTAACTCCTCCAATTCATCAAGTTGTAATAATCTCCTCTCGCCCGCTAGCTTCTAATCTATGTTCAATTTCCTAATTGCCCAATAGGCTCTATGCTCCAAATCCAATGGTAAATGGCAAGCCTTGCCATACACAATTTGATATTGTGTTATACCTATGGGAGTTTTGAAAGTTGTCCTGTAAGCCCACATTGTATCATCCATCTTTAAAGCCCAATCTTTCCTTGAAGTGCTCACTACCTTCTCCAAAATCTTCTTCAACTCTCTATTCACCACCTCCACTTGATCACTCATTTGTGGGTGGTAATGGGTTGCCACTCTATGATGAACATTATATCTTCTCAAAAGAATCTCAAAGGGTTTGTTGTAAAAGTGGCTCCCTCTATCACTTATGATAGCTCGAGGCACCTAAAATCTAGTAAAGATCTTCTTAATGAACTATTGCACGACCTTGCCAACATTTATTGGAGTAGCTATTGCTTCAACCTACCTAGACACATAATTAACTCTAACTAATATATAAGAGTTACCTAGGGAAGATGGGAATGGTCCCATAAGATCCAAGCCCCACATAGCAAATATCTCCAGCTTCATAATGTTTGAAATTGCCATCTCATCTCTGTTCAAAATATTGCCTACTCTTTGGAAACTATCACAACGTAATACAAAATCTCGAGTATCCTTGAACAAGTTTGGCCAGTAGAATCCATATTCTAAAATGCAATCAGCCTTCTTGTTTGCTCCATAGTTTCTGATAAAAACTAAACTATGACACTAGGTCAAAACTTCAAGTATTTCATCTTCAGAGATACACCTGTGAATTAAACTGTCATCACACATTTTATATAGCATAGGTTCATCCCAAACATAGCAAGAACACTGAAATAAAAAATGCTTCCTTCGTTGATGCGAAAGATTAAGGGGAGAATACCACTTGAGAGATAATTGGCAATATCTGCAAACTAAGGAAGAAAAGGATTTTCTACCATCAATAAAGCCCCGTTAGGAAAACACTCTTCAATTTCCTCTTCTTCTTCATTTTGTTCCCCTTCAAGTCTCAATAGGTGGTTTGCCACAACATTTTCTGCTCCTTTATTGTCCTTAATTTCAATGTTAAATTCTTATAGTAGAAGCATCCATCAGATGAGCCTAGCCCTTGTAAAGAGATAACGCAACGCTGCATGATCTGTAAAAATAATAACTTGTGAGCCCAAAAGGTAAGAACAAAAATTTTCACAAGTAAATAGCACTACAAGCAACTCCTTCTCAATGGTGGTGCAGTTTAATTGTGCTCCCGTCAATAGCATTTCACTTTCTGAGTACACAGCCAATAGCATGGTAGCTTGCATCATATATGATCTCAAAAGGAAGTGACCAGTCTGGTGATGTAAAAATAGGTGTTATCATAAATGTCATTTTTAACCTGTTAAAAGCATCTGAACAATCATCATCAAACACAAAAGACACATATGTAACTAACAAGTTAGTTAATGGTCTATGAATAAGAGAAAAGTCCTTGATGAACCTTCTGTAGAACCCTGCATAACCTAGGAATGTTCGGATGCCCTTAATGTTGATAGGAGGTGGAAGCTTTTCAATCACTTCAGTATAAGCTTGATTTACCTCAATCCCCCTGCATGAGATCTTATGACCCAAGACAGTTACCTCTTGGATCATGAATTGACACTTCTCCTAATTTAAGACTAAATGAGACTCCTCGCATCTTTGTAACAGTCTATCCAAATTAAACAAGCAATGATCAAAAGAGTCTCTAAAAATAGAGAAGTCATCCATAAATACCTCTATGAAATCTTCATTTATATCTATAAAGATGGCCTTCATACACCTTTGGAATGTAGTTGGTGTATTGTATAGACCAAAAGGCATACTCCTATAAGTAAAAGTCCCGTAAGGACAAGTGAAAATGGTTTTCTATTGGTCTTGTGGGTATATGAACACCTGATTGCATCCTGAATATCCATCAAGAAAATAATAAAAAGCATGGCCAACCACACTCTCAATCATTTATTCCATAAAAGGTAATGGGAAATGGTCTTTCTTGGATGGCATCCAAATTAAGCTTCCTATAGTCAATGCAAACTCTCCAACCTGTGATGGTCCTAGTGAAAATCTGTTCACCTTTTTTATTCTCCATCACTGTCATACCTCCCTTCTTTGGCACACATTGCACCGAACTCACCCACTCGTTATCTGAAATTATTTATATAATAATTGCATCTAAAAGCTTCACCACTTCCTTCTTCACGACCTCTTACATGTTTGGATTTAACCTTCATTGCCCCTCTCTCACTGTCTTGCATCTTTCTTCAAAGTTAATCCTATGCATCACTACATTGGGGCTAATCCCCTAATATCATAATTTTGCCACCCCATGGCTCTTATCCTCTTCTTAATGGTTTCTACAACTTTCTTTTCTTCCTTAAAATCTAATTGGCTAGAAATGATGATGGGTAAAGTGTAGTTTTTGCCTAGAAATGTGTATCTTAGGTGGGAAGGTAAGGATTTTTATTCTACATTGGGAGGCTTTACAATGAAAGGTAGTGTGGGTGCATCCGCTCTCTCTAACTTCTCTTGTTCACCCTCCTCACACAATTCCTCTACGCTCACACTCTCATCCCTTTCCACTTCCACTTCAACAACTTCCTTCACTTCCTTTTCTAGTTCCTTCACACAATCGTCCATAACATCAATCTTCATATAAATAGTTCCAGCCACTGACTTCTTCAAAGATTTAGTCATATTAAATTCAACCTGATCATCACTAATTCTCAAAACCAGTTGTCCTTAATGCACATCAACTATTTCCCTAACAGTATTTACAAAATGCCTACCCAAAATTAGTTGACAATTCCTATATTCTTTAAAATCCAACATAACAAAAACAATAGGAATTATAAATTTATCCCCTTTATTAGAACGTCTTCTAAAATGGTCTCTTAATGGATTGATCTGCAAGTTGGATAAGCATGGATGTTGGCTTGACATCTTTTAGCCCTAATTTCCTAAAAATAGACAAAGGCATCAAATTAATACTTACTCCTAAATCACATAATCATTTAGAAAATTCAAAATCACCAATAACACATGGAATAGTAAAACTTCCTGGATCTTGTAGTTTTGAAAGTATTGTGCTTGTAATGATTGAACAACAATTCTCCGTTAAGTTCACTGTCTGATTGTCCTCCCAAGTGTGATTGTGTGTCAATATGCCCTTAAGAAACTTCGCATACTTGGGCATACCCTCAAATGCCTCCCCAAAGACAAATTAATATGAAGTTTCTTCAACTTCTCCAAGAATTTGGAGAATTGAGTGTTGACTCAATGTTGTCTTACCCTCTGCAGATATGGAATCTTAGGCTTATACGGTGGTGGTGGTACATATGGCTTCTTTACTTCTTTGTCTTCTACCTTTTCCTTTTGTTAGCTATCTTTTGCACACTTGGCGCCTCTAATTACTTGCCACTCCGAAGTTTCATTGCCTTGAGTTATTCCTTTTGATTGGCCTCAGTGTTGCTTAGTAAGCTTCTTGCATTCCTAGAAGACAAAGCATTAGCAAGCTTACCTATATGTATCTCTAAGTTGTGGATCAATGAAGCATGGTTCTTCGTAATCTGGTCAAACTTTGCCTCTATTCTCTTCTAGCTTTCTTCTTGTCTTCTTCAAGCTTCCTCTTGGCTTGAGAACTTTTAACCTAATACATCCATTAACTTGTACATTTTGTTCTCTAAAGACCCAAGTTAGTCTTGTTGAAATCTGAGAGGTCTTTGTTGTCTCACTTATCCATTTGCATTGTTAGTACTTTACAAAAATTTTGGGTGGTTTTTCTAACCAGGATTGTAATTGTTAGACTGTAAATTGTTACTTGTTGCAGTTCAACCAAGTAATTTACTTATTCTATACCACTAACTCCCTACAAGAAGAATTCAGCTGTGCCAATGTTGTGCTATCCACATAACTCACATTGTAATTGCATGGTCTTAACTATCTATAAAGAAGCTCCTTGCATATTGCTCAACTGCTTGGTGAGGGTGGTAATTTGTGCTTACAAGGCTATCATTGAGTTAAGTGTAATCATTTCTTTTTGCTCCTTAGACCATTATCTACTCCTTTCATTTGACTACATATACATGTTACTCGCTAACTCTTCCAAAAGGTCATCAGTTACATCAATGGTTTTTCTCATCAAAGACCCTTCTATAGATGAATCTATTGTTCCCCTTGTGTTCTGAGTTATGCCATTATAGAATGGTTGTAAAAGAGATTCTCTTGGAAGGTTATGATGGGGGTAACTCTTTTGTAATTTCTTAAATCTCTTCCAGGCTTCGTACAACGACTCCCTATCACTTTGTTGAAAGTTTGTGATCTCTTTGATGATTCTCATTGTCTTGGTTAAGGGAAAGTACATAGCCAGGAAAGCTTCGACTAGCTGCTCCCAAGTAATGATTTGGCCTGTATTGAGTGAATTATACCATGCCTTTGCCTAATCCCTCAAAATAAAAGAAAACAATCTTAACCTCATAGCATCATCAGACATCCCATTAAACCTAAAGATATCACAGATCCCCAAGAAATTTGCAAGATGGGCATTAGGATCTTCTTTGGATAGCCTATAAAATTGCACACTGCTCTGAAGTATATTGAGAAGTGCTAGGTTGATCTCGAAATTGTTGCCATGAATCACTAGCCTTGCAACTCCTTGAGGACTGAAAACTGGCCTCATAAAGTCCATTAATGTCCTCTCATCTCCTCCTTGCTCTCCTTCTCTGCCATATTCCTTCGTATTTTGTCTTCATGTCTAGCTCTTCTTAGCTCTCTTTTATGCCTTATAATATTTAAAAACTCTTCTTCGCTAAGCTCATTAAACCTTCTCGTGCTCCTTGTGTTCATGCACCTAAAAAAATGCAAGGAAAAGTATCAAATACTCTTAAATCAGAGTTACCGAAACTAAACAAGCTGCTAAACAAAACATTCCCCAACAATGACACCAAAAACTTGTTGATTATAAAAACAAACTATTTGTTTTACGTTAAAAAACCGTAAGTATACAGGTCGTTTCTTGTAGTAAAAAGCAAGTATCCTCGCACAAAGATTGTGATAATTTAGGTTATGCCATGTTTAAGAATCAAATTCAAATAATAAACTAAAAAGAAAACTATATTAAACAAACTAGCAATGACAAATAATGTAACAATGGAAATATTCCAAGAGAATTAATCAAGTTATGAAAGAGGGGATATTACTATCATTAATGATGATCTATCCATTTTGGCATTTATGGGGTGTCGGTTCTAGATGAATGTAAGGTTGATTACTCTCTCTCGAGTTATAATCATTCCCAATAAAACTTGCAATCTCTCAATTCACAAGTTACCGACAATTCTAATTAGTTCTAAAGCTCTCTAGTGAACAACTGGGTCTCATTCAGGATCTCTCTCTATTGAAATTATCGACTAGATTGATTAAGTGGTCAATTAGATTGCCTAACTCTTGTTTATCTGATCTAATCATTTTTAACGAACTCATCCTTTCAGTTTCTTACCGAAAAATGCAAAAACATTAATTAATCACAACACTCAAATCAAGTCAACATAATTCGACTAGACATTAAATATAAGCAAAATCCTAAAGGAAATGTTAGAACACCATTAATAACTTAAAATCCATAACCATACAACCCATCTCAATCTTACACATTAAATGAATAAAAAGGGAAATAAGGAAGAAATGAAACTTAGGTTGGATGATTCAGGAAAACAGCGATATCGGGTGACCATCTATTTTGGGAAGCTGCAACATCAGAATCCTCCTCTTCTTCCTCTCTCTCCTCTTTCTCTTTTTATTTAGGGCTTTCAAATGTAAACTGATTATAGTACCCCCTATAGGGTTACATCATAATGCTTTTATAGTCTTTTCCAATTAAAGTAACGCTGGTGTCTTTCCGAGGCCTGAAATGTTTGAAATGTCCCTTAAAAATTCAAATCCTGAAGCAAACTCACGTTTGTCTGCATGCAGACCACGATCTTGGCCCTTAGTGCATGATCGTGGCTAGTTTATCTGCTCTCTATCACGATCATGGTAGATTCCCCATGATCGTGGCCCTGTGCTTGAGCTTCTGTCATAATCGTGGTTGGTGCTTTTGTCATGCCTGCCACGATCGTGGGACTGTATTTTGGTTCGAGTCTCCTTCGAAACCCCTCTAAATGCTTTAAAATACTAACAAACTCATCACAATACCTCATATATATATATATATAATTGAAGCTCAAATACATGTTCTCACCTAAAAAAGCACTTAAAACACAAATATTTATGAACTAACATAATTTTTACCTAAACATAACACTAAACAATCAAATTAACCACTAAACACACACTAAACTACCTACAAAAATACAATGTAATCTATGCCTATCAAAGATGGCAATGGAAGGATTACTTTCCTAATATCGTTTCGGAGGTGCAATCAAGGTCGAGGAGCACATTAAGCATATTGTTGTTGTGTATTGTTTTCTTTCCCTCTTTCAAATTTTTTATGTTATCTTGTATGGATTGATTGTGTATTGTATAAGAATGGTTTTAATGCTCTATTGAATCTTTTTTTCATGAAAACCCATAGCTAGAACTTAAATGCGATACAAAATAGTTGTGGTGAAAGTCATAAGTGGCAACTAACGATATTAATTCGTTAGTGATAACATAGCATAAGTTAAATAATTCGAGCTTGTGTGATTATCGCTTAGATTGGTCCATTTTTCTCACCTGTAATGCAACTTTCTTGATAGACTTAGGGGGCTTATTCTAGGTTTCTCGATAAGTAAGGTTAATTAATGAGCTCTTCTTGATTAATTACAACCTAAGAAAAAACTGGGATTAACAAAGCCTATTGTTAATTCATGACCAATAGTCTTAAAAGAGGTGTGAAGATGATATTTCAACGACATATGTGATATTATGCTTTGGCTGAGATTAAACCAAAAAAACCATATTTAAACCTAATCGTCAATTTTATCACTTTGTTGCTGTTTATTTTGATTTGTTTTTATATATTCAATTTTACTTTGTTTTCTAATTTACATTGAACCAAAACCCCCTGTTTCGCTTACACAGATAATTTAAGAAAGTGATTGGATTTAATCTTTATAAGATTGAGCTAGACTTACTACTGCTACAGTTGTAGGTTTACTTATTTTGGTAGCATTGCGATGCAAGACCAATTTCAGCGCCATTGTTCGGGATTAATATCATTTTATTTTTTAAATGAATTTATTTTTATTCTTGGTTAATTTATTTTCTTATTTGATTAGTTACAGTGTATAACACGATCTTCTCACACTGGTGAATTGAAATTTAATCCAGAACTTGAAGAATATTATGCAAAGTGAGAAGACAAGTTATATAAAGTTCCGAAGGTCCATCATCATCTGGCAGAAAACTTAACTCTTCACTAGGAATTCAAATAAGT
Organism: Erythroxylum echinodendron; assembly: GCA_027575705.1. Classification (NCBI taxonomy): domain Eukaryota; kingdom Viridiplantae; phylum Streptophyta; class Magnoliopsida; order Malpighiales; family Erythroxylaceae; genus Erythroxylum; species Erythroxylum echinodendron. The sequence continues at coordinate 3,186 of JANZXR010001542.1, read as the reverse complement.
TTAGATTTACTTTCTGATTCTTCCAGTGATTCCATTTCTAATACTGTTTCTAACATAGTTGAGAAAAATAATGATTGTACTCTTAAACAGTTGGTTGCCCCTGATTTTAATCATCAACTGTTATGCGTTGATTTTCCTATTATTGTTGTTGCTTTTGAGCTTAAATTTAGCCTAATTCATCTTTTTCCTACTTTTTGTTGTATGTTAGGTGAAGATCCTCACAAATATCTTAAGGACTTCCATGTGGTATGTTCTAGCATGAAGCCAATCAAGGTGCAAGAAGAGCATATTAAGTTGAGGACATTTCCATTCTTATTGAGAAACACTACCAAGGATTGGCTTTATTACTTGCCCTCTAGATTAATTACCACTTGGAATAAGTTGCAGAGAATTTTTCTGGAAAAATACTTTCTAGCGTCTCAAGCTATGAATATTCGGAAAGAGATTTCTTCAATTCAAAAACATTATTGGGAGACATTATATGAGTATTGGGAGCGATTCAAGAAGTTGTGTGTTAGCTGCCTGTATCATCAAATTAGTAAGCATCTCTTTATCCAATATTTCTATAAGGGAATTCTGTCACAAGAAAGAAGTATGATAGATGCAGTAAGTGGGGGTGCATTGGTAGACATCACTACTAACTCCTAACAATTCAATATTTAAGAAGACCCACATGTTGAAGGTTAATAAAGCTAGTACTGCTACATTAGAGTAACAAGTAGCTAGTTGACATTTTTGGTTAGGAAAATGGCTGCAAGTGGTGCTCAACAAGTCAAGATATATGGAATTTACACATTGGCAGGACATCCCATTGATATATGTCCAACTTAGCAGGATACATCTATAGAACAAGTGAATGCATTTGGAAGCTTTATGGGTCAACCACAACGGAATCCTGGCTACCCATATACATAGAACTTAAGATGGAAGAATCCTACGTTCAACACCTATGGGCAACAAGGACAACAATGAGGTTCCTAGCAACAACCATATCAAAGACAAGCTCATCCATCAAGCTCGGGACTTTCACTGGAAAAGATGATGAAAATGTTAAGCTCATAATACCACTCAGTTCCAAAATAATGCCATAAAATTCCAACAACAAACAAGAGCTTGCATATAGAACTTAGGGAATCAATTGAGTCATATAGCTACTGCGATGAGCCAATTGAAGAATCAGAATTTGGGTAAGCTTCTTTCTCAAACTACTGTGAAACTGAAAGAGAATGGAAGTGTTATCACTTTGAGAAGTTGCAAATAAATAGAGGCACCATATAAGACTCCTGTTCTTATCCCTGATGAAGAATATGAAAAATAACTTGAAGTACCTCTAAAAGAAGCCGAAATAGGAATTTAGGTAAATTCTAAATCTCTAATGGTTAAAAATTTTACTAAAACTTTACCTCCTTTTGCTAGTAAGTTTACTAAATCGAAGAAAGAGGAGTAAGATAGGGGGATTTTGGACATATTCAAAAAGGTATTGGTGAACATACCTCTAATTGATGCCAATAAGCAAGTTCCTCGATACACCAAAATTTTCAAAGAGTTATGCACATCTAAGAGGAAATTGAGGGGAGATATGAAAGTAAGTGTGGGGGAGAATGTGTCTGCAGTCATTTAAAGAAACTTCCCCCAAAGTGTAAGGATCCAGGTATGTTTACAATTCCTTACAAAATTGGTGATACTAGATTTGAAAGGGCAATGTTAGATCTAGGAGCTTCAATAAATTTCATGCAATATTCCATTTATAATTCATTGAATTTGGAATCATTGAAAGAAACACGTGTTATAATTCAATTGGATGATAGATCTAATGCTTATCCGGAAAAGATTGTGGAGGATGTTTTAGCGCAAGTTAATGAATTGATTTTCCCAGCTGACTTTTATGTGTTGAACATAGAGGGAGAACCTTTGTATAATTTTGTACCTATCCTTCTAGGTTGACCATTTTTAAAGAAATCAAAAGTAAAGATCGACATGGATGCAGGAACATTGACTATGGGGTTTGACAGTGAAACTTTTCAGTTTAATATTTTTGAAGCTGTGAGGTACCCTGGTGCTATTCATTCTGTTTTGTCAATTGATGTCATTGATTCTTTGTCTCAAGAAATTTTTTATATGGATGGTAAAGATGAGTTAGAAGCCATTTTTTGCATGAGTTTAACAGAAAACATTTTGCAAAATTCTATCTTGCTCATTACAAATGAAATGGAAGAAGTGGTTCTAGCACTGTAATCACTACAAACAATACCAAAAAGGTATGTATCTCAAAATATTAAATTGCCAATGTCTAATACGAAATCTTTACCTTCGGTTGTGCAAGAAACTGTAATCGAATTGAAGTAATTACTGGAGCACTTAAAATATTTGTTTTAAGGAGAAGAAGAAACACTTCTGGTAATCATAGTAAGGAACTTAACTAAGTTTCAAGAGGAAAAGTTCATTCGAGTGTTGAAGTACCACATTGTATCTATAGGGTGGACCATAGCTGACATTAAAGGTATTAGCCCTTTGACATGTATGCACTAGATTTTGTTGGAAGAAGATCCAAAACATCAAGAAAATCAGAAAGAAGACTGAATCTTTCAATGACGGAAGTGGTAAAGACTGAGATTTTGAAGTTGTTCGATGATGGTATAATCTATCCAATTTTGAGTAGTAAATGAGTGAGTCCTGTCTAAGTAGTATCGAAGAAAACTGGGATTACTGTGGTGAAGAATGATAATAATGAGTTTGTTCCCATAAGAATTCAAAATGGATGGTGAGTATGCATCGATTACATGAAGTTAAACACTGCTACACGCAATGATCACTTTCCACTTCTATTCATCAATCAACTGCTTGAATGACTTATAGAATGATCTCACTATTGTTTTCTAGATGAGTATTTGAGATATAATCAAATCATGATAGCTCCAAAGGATCAGGAGAAAATAACCTTGACATGCCCATTTGGTACATTTGTATGCAAAAGAACACAGTTTAGACTCTGCAAAGATACCTTTCTTGCTTTAGATAAATTTAGACCTTTCTTGCTTAGTTCTAAAGTGATTGTATATTTTATTCATACAGTATTAAGGTACCTTTTGTCGAAGAAAGAAGTGAAGCCAAGTGTTGGACCCCGATTTTTCTTCTTACTATATGTTGGGGATTAATTTTATTTTTGTTGCGATTAGGTATAAATCA
>JANZXR010001531.1:0-17344 GCA_027575705.1 Erythroxylum echinodendron | reverse complement strand
GATTCTAGATTCATTTTGAGTATTTATAGATTAAGTATCTTATGTATCTTGGGATTTTGAGATATAGATGTATTGTGATTTGAAACGCCTTTATGGCTTTATGAAAACTCTTATATTTGATGTTAATGAATTATGATTTATGTATGAATAAATTCGAGTGGACAACTATGATTTATGTATGGATAGTTAAACTATGAAAATAGGGTCTAATATTTGTGGTATCAGAGCAAGCAGGAGTTGGACTCTAGAAACGGGGCCCAACAATAGTAATAAAAGAAAGAAAAGAAAAACAAAAACGAATCATCCAAACTATCTTTGTATTAGTTATCTCTCAGCGAGTCTGGTATGTCAGTAGTAGGAGGATCCTTGGGTCTTAGATGCTCATACTGTTGTAGAGCTGAAGATGATGCAACCGCTCCGAAAGGTAGAGGTGGAATGGATATCCCAAGATGTGCGATCATTTGTACTACAACTTCCTCTATCCATCTATCATGGACCTTATGTCTCTTCATCTACTTCGTCAATGCTGCTTATTAGACTCGAAAAATTGCTGGATACCTAAGATCTACCCCGTGTGAGCTGAGTTACCCACTATATTGAGAAGATCCCTGTTTACTCCTGAAGTTGCCTACTCATTCGAAAGTCCAATCACGTGACAATTATCTGTAATTGGTCCTCGCCTCTTGCGTACTATGTGTATATGATTTATAATGTCCAAATTTAGAGCAACCATGGTACCAAGTAGCCTCATCGGTGGTAGCCTCTTGAAGACTCCCATCCTTTGTGCTAGCCATGTCATATATAGCTCGACGCAAATTGTGCCTACCTTCCTCTGTTCTCTCTAACACCTGAAAAATTGAGCCATATTATGGCCCAAGTGAATAGGCGTCCACTTGCTCATACTCAACAAATAGAGGACATCCTTATTCCCAAAGATTATATGGCTGCCACCTGATCACTCACTGTATGACTCAGGATCCCATGACGGTATCTAAGTGCCAGGTGTCTAAGGGTTGATGCTTTGGATTTGTTGGGGTTACTCATCCTTCTCATTAATGGTATGCTAGACATATCGAGGAGACATCTTCTATCCAAAGGGTTACGTATTCTTGTCCCTATAACATCTTGGTCTTATAGACCCATCATCACTGAGAAGTTAGAATAACTCATTCATATCATCTCCACCAACATCATAAACTGGATTGTGCTGGGTTGGTCCTAATCACAGTGGCCTTTTTTGACGAAGAAAGTGGAGAGCATCTTGAGCATAAGCTTGCAATATGAGGGCTCTACGATCTCGAAGAAATGAGACCATGATCCAACATTGATGAAATCATAAACTTGCTAAGCTAAGTCAATATACTCCAATTCCTCCAAATCGATACATCTGTCAGTTCTAAACTTCTTCTCCTTGAGCCTCTGATATTACTCCTCGTATGCTCCAACATTGAAATGTAGCATTTGGGGTCGCTCCAGTGGATGCACCATATGTTCCCACTCTTGTGATTGATAAGCTCTGCTTGGGTCCCTAAATAACCCAATGACCCTTCTCTTTTCTGCCTTTTCATAGTATCTCCTTTGCTCTTCACTGTCCTATCATTATGCCTAAAACTAAATAAGTGTGGGAAAATAATAGATAAAATACAAATAAATACTTTTCCCCACACTTGGTTTATATGCTCACTAAATTGTGGAATTGTAAAAATACATACTTAAAATATTAAATATAAATCAACCTTCATCTTGTAACATATATCAAAATCTATGAAAAATGCATACATTTATGTCTTAGCTATTAACAAAATTTAGCTATAGTGAATTGTTACCTTATAAAAAATTTAATACTTAGAATTTTGACTTAAAATTTTATCTAAATGTTAAGAATAATCTAATACACCTTTGATAATATTTTGAAGAATATTTTATAATGAAATTATATTTTCAGGATTTTAAGGTTAAGAATTAAAAAAATAAAATAAAATACATGTTTAAATGTCTCCAGATAACAACACCATACCATTTAATTTAAACTCGGAAGTTGCTACAGGAGAAAAGTTTACTTTTCATTAAAAGGGTTATATATATTTTTTGTTAATAAAGGAATTCCAATTAGTATTGTCAAAGTAAAATCCTACTCTAATAATGATTTTTTATTTTTATTCTCAAATAAGATTCAGTCTTGAACGATCTTTTATTATTACCAATATGATTTGCATATAAAAGTAACATAAAGTGATATGATGAGTGATAAAGCGACACGACAAACTTTATTATGATAAATGAGGCCTGAGTTGTATTATTATTATTATTATTATTATTATTATTATTATTATTATTATTATTATTATTATTATTATTATTATCATCATCATCATCATCATCATCATCATTTAGTGTTTGCTAGTTTTATCAATCACATGGTGAAGTAGAGGCTATTGATTGTGCTAAGGTTTAATCTAACTAAAACTCTTAATTACCGCAAGTGCACGGATGTGAATTGTAGTAAAAGAGGGGTTGATCCCATAAGGAGTTGTGAACTAATTTAATCATAAGTTCTCTAAGGCTTCGAAAAATTAATAAAAATGAAATAAAAATAGAATAGAAAAGTAAACATGAGAATATAATTGTCGAAAATTAACTTGTAAAAATAACAGAAAACGAAATTAAAGTTGAGCAACACAAAAGTTATAATTGAAAATCAACCCAGAGAATTAACCAATTAAGAAGGAAGGGATTTATCCTATCATCAATGCTAATCTAGTCACTTATGTGTTAATATGATGTCGGTCTAAACTATCGAGGCGTAGATTACTCTCTCTCGAATTATAATCAGTAAGTCCTAATTAATAATCCTTAATTAAATCAAGCAACTAAAAATGAAATCTCTTAATTAACAATCAGCCCATATCATAATTAAATCTTAAATGTTCTGATGAATAGTCGGCTCATCACACAGGATCCCTCTCCATACAAATTACCGATTTGATTAGTCACGTGGTCTGTTGCATCGCTTAACTCTCTTTAATCCAACCCAATCATTTTTATTCAGTTCTCCCTCTCGGTTTATTACAGAAACATGTAAGCATCGTAATTAATCACAACACTCAATCAATCAACATAAAAGATAACTAGATTAAAATTGAATCAATTTAAAATGCCTAAAGAAAAGTTGGAACATTATCAGCAATCCAAAACTCATAATCATTATTCTCATATTCATCTTAACATTCAAAGTAAAAGAATTCAAAGATGAAAAGAAACGATCACTTAAAAGGATTAGACGACTTGGGAAAGGTAGTAGCTATGAAGACCCACTTCCTCTCCTCCTCTTCCTTTTCTCTCTTCTTCCTCTTCTCTCTCTTGGAGTCTTCTAAAACGTGACAGAATGTAGAGCTCCTTTAAGGTTACATCATTTTGCCTTATATAGTCTTCGCCATTTAGGGTAACCTTAGGGTTTTTTGGGATCTGAAAAGTCCGAAGGTTGTTCACTTTATCTGTTGCGCAGGCCACGGTTATGGCACATTTTTTCACCTTTTGTCTGGCTGATCTCTCTGAGTTATGTCATGATTGTGGCATATGGGCCCTGATCATGGCTTGGGTTGGGTTTCAAACTTCCTCCAATTATCCTCCGTTCTTTGATATTTGATATAAAACACTAACAATCACGTCATGGCACTTTAATTATATAAAATTTAAGCTCAATGACATGCTCTAATCCATAAAACACTCAGAACACAAATGTTTAACTAAACAACACAATGCTAACCTAAACATGCACTAATTATTCAATTTAACAACTAAACATATATTAAACTACCCCTTAAAACATTATGCAATCTACTACTATCAGAGAACACATAATTTATTGACCAACTTTGCGTTCTCTGTCACTCTTTTATAAGCCTTGCTTTTTGCCAAAAATACACAAAATAACAATTTCCTACAGTCAATTGCTGTAAATTTCTACAAAATCTCAAATACTTCTTCCTCCATTCATGATACATAATTTCTTTTTTCTAAATTATAATTGTCTATCATTTTCTTTGTTGTTTTTGGAGTGTACAATGAAAGTAATGAATGTTTCTATATATAGTTCATCCTAAAGAATCTTTAACTTGGTGAAGTAATGGGTAAGTATCATTTGCCCTTAATGAAAATTAGAAATCTCTTATTAAATATATCCTTCATATATTTAAAGTTGTTTAGTATTCTTTGAACAATATAATGATTGACAAATAAACAATTAAAGAGATAATCATAGTGTTAATTAAATTTAAATTTAATTATAGAGTTGATGTCATGTTGGCCTAACTTCCATACATAATTATCCTTGTCCAAATTTGGTCGAACAAATGAAAATTGTGCTCTGTAATAAAAGAATCAATTTTAGAAGTAACCCAAGGCTAAAAAAGTTATTTGGTTCTCCACTCTTCCTGTTAGCATTGTCCCTCTCTTTGGTCATCAACCCACTATTCTTCTGCTTCTGTTGTTTGCACCGGTTAGTCTCTTTGTTCTTAATTTCACTTCCTCACAATATTTCTTCTTTATGGATAACTGTTTTAATTAGGGTTTCTACATGTTTTATATCTAACCAAGTCCTTGATTTTCTTTATGCTCTTTCTTGTTTATTTGTGCATTAATCTTTGTTTGGGTCTTGGTTTTTGTCTTTCTATGAAAAGTATTGATCATCTGCCTATTTTGGCCTGTTTTAAGTTATTTTCTCAGGTATAATATTTATAATCACAATGTTCCCTATAGAGTTAGTGTTTATTCTTTTTTTTGAATTTCGATTCGATGGTTTACCATCAAGAAAATTTTCTGTTTAGAATAGTTTGATATTCTATGTGTGTTGGTTTTCTTTATTTTGTAGGTTCAAGTTTAACTCTTGTTTTTGTTATATTTTGTCTGCTTTAGGCCTATATGAAACCTCCTTATTTCCTTTGGTTTATTTTAAAGGCTTTTTCCCTAATTTTTGTTTCGTTAAAGTTTGTGTCTGGTTTGGTTTCAACTGATTTCCTACTATTTGCAATTGCCTTTATATATGTACTAGACTTCCTAACTAAACTTCTATTATGTATTGGTGTTTGTTCTCCCACCGTTGTTTTCTTAGTTAGTGCTTTCTGATTCAATTATTTGTATTCAATATTTTCCTATTCAGGATTAGGTTTCTTAGTCTCTTATGGAACTGCTAAAGTGATCTTTCTGTTTATTGCTTACATGTATTTGTGATTTGAGTTGGGGTTTTTGTTTAATTGTTCCCATCATAATTGCCTAAATGTGTTTGCAAAAAGTAGAGAAATATTGTAATGGATAATTCAAGTTGTTAATTTCAGTGGTTGCTAATACATGTTATGTAAGAAAGGAATCACTCATCAAATAATTTTAACCTTAATATTAAAAAATAATTGAGACAAATTCAAAATAACTTAAAATTTGGATCTCAGAGTAATATCTTCATTAATAACCTAATCTGCAACATGTGTAAATAATAAATCATGTCATAAACAAGGAAAAATCTATAAATCAATCCTTAAATTTTTTTTAAAATGTAAATAAAAATTTGATATTTAACTATTAATAGATCGATTGTTAATGTTATAGAAAAATTTTATTTATAAGAAATTTAATAGTGAAAATTTTAAATTTTCTTATTATATGAATAACTTATTCTTATTATCTATTAATTAGTACATTGTTAATAAAATTTATCGATGGGATTTTTTTTACGAAAATATTAATGTTAAGGATCAACTTATTAGTGTCAAAATCTTAGAGATTTATATAAGTTTTTAATGAGAAATGGAAGAGTGTGTTCGTACTTTTAGTCATAAGAAATAATGTTGTTATCATGCCCTAGGCCTAAAACAATTTTATTAGGCTTATAGCAGATTGTCATTGAATGATAAGGTTGAACACTCAAAATTTATTACCCAATAAAATTTGAACTAACTTCTATAAACTTATAGTATCTAATAAATTAACTGAAGAAACATATATCAAAAATAACCTAAAAGTTTAATCAACCAAAATCTAAAACAATAAAAATTATATATCATTAACAATAACAATGTTCTAGAAAGAATCACAATGAGATGCTAGGTTTGTGAAGGTTCAAAGCATGTAGTCTTACCCCTAATTAGTAGAAAGACTATTTTTACCCACACACAAAAAAAATTTTAAAGACAGTTGGAAGAAAACAATAGTCAAATACTTAAATAAATAATTGTATACATAAAATAATAATAAATAAAGATAAAAATAAGTAAATAAATAAACAAAAAAGAAAGAACAAAAATAAACAAATTAAACGAACAAGCAATTAAAAGTACAAAATAAATAAATAAATAACTAAAGGAGCAAGTACTACAAATAAATGTATTTAAGCTAAATAAAGGATACAAGAATTGAAGGAAAATGCTCAAAAGGTCTATAAAAAGAGAAGGATCGATAAGAGAAGGACCTTTGTATGTAGGGTATTTTATCCGTATCTTAGTTTGCCAAAATTTTCTATTAAGGGTCAAGCCTCAATAAGCTCTAGTAGGGCCATATTATTCCTGATTAACTCCTTCCAATTCTTCTTGGGTCTTCCTCTTCTTCTCTTACAGTCTCTAAGTATAATCTTCCCGTATCTTCTCATTATGAAGTCAGGATGTCTTCTCTTAACATATTTGAATCACCTAAGTCTTATCTCCTTTAATTTACTATCAATGTTAACCACACTATACTTGTCTCTTACCACTATATTCTTGACCTTATCTCATCTTGTAGGGTTGCATATCTAATAAAGCATCCTTATCTCTACCACTATTAACTTATGAATATGCACATATTTGACGGGCCAGCACTTTATCCCATAAATCATGGCCGACCTAATTAGTAAATGATAAAATTTATCCTTTATCTTGAATATTATCTTTTTTTCACGTAAAACTATTGAGGCGCCCCTCTATTTAATTTACCCTAATTTGATACGGTGAACTATGTCATTATTTATCTCCTTATTACTTTGGATGATTGATCCAAGGTAGTTAAAAAAAATTTTGTGGAATAAATTTTGTACTAATCTTAATATCCACATCAAATGTAACCAAGCAATCTAAAAAGTTATACTCTAAGTACTCAATCTTAGTCTTACTCAATTTAAATCCCTTTGACAATATGAACTTTCTTAACTTCCTAACGCCTCCACATGACTTCCCTAGATACCTGTCATAAGCCTTGTCTAAATTAACAAAAAACCATTTGCAAGTCTAACGAAAACCATATACATCTCTCTTTGTTTGTCCTTATAATATTTCATTAGTCATCTAAGGAGACGTATGACTTCTATTATGGACCTTCCTAATATGATACCAAATTAGTTCTTTGAGATAGATTCACATTTTTTCACTCTCTTCTCAATCACCCTCTCTTATAACTTTATGGTATGACTGTGTAGTTTGATGCCTTTATAGCTATTGAAGCTTTAAATTTCCATTTTGTTTTTATAGAGGGAGATTAGTGTGCTAAGTCTCCATTTGTCTGACATTTTTGTAGACTTAAGGACTATATTGAAAATTTTGGCTAACCAAGTACGACCCTCTTCTTCACTCATCAGATCTTACCACCTTTCCACTCTTCGTATCCCTCAAAGCTTCTTTAATTTCTTCTCTTATGATATGCCGATAATAAGTGAAGCTACAGTTTTGCTCAAAGTATTAAGATCACTAAAGGAAGTGTTATCTCCTCTTTCATTAAAAAGCTTATAGAATTAGCTCTCCCACCTTCTTTTAATGTCATTTTCATCTAAAAGGACCCATCCTATTTATCATTTATATAGAAAACTCAATCTAATTCCCTCGCTTTATATTCCCTAGCTCTGGCTAACTTAAAAATATTATTTTCTTTGTTCTTAGTAATCTTTGATATAAGTTCTTGTAGGCTCTACTTTTGGCTTACAAGACTATCTTCTTCACCTCTTTATTTGCTAACTTATAAGCCTCTCCATTGGCTACCTTTCTTTTGTTCTTACTATTATCTAATAGATCTTTATAGGTAGCCTTCTTAATCTTCACCTTGTCTTAGACATCTTCATTTGACTAGTAAAACTCCTTCCTACTATCCCTAGACCCTTTAGAAACTCCCAATATCTTTTTAACTGCATTTCTCAAAAGAGTTGCTACTCCCTCCCATATTCAGTTAGCATCTCCTTTTAGTTTTTATGCTTCTCCAAACATTACTTTATCCCTAAGTTGTTCCATAATGTCCCATCCTAGATTCCACCATCTAAGTCTTGTATATGTTTGAGAACTTCTCTTCTTTCTCTAGCCTTTAATTATAAGATTTATAACCAAAAATCTATGATAAGCATGCATTAGGTATCACCTTGCAATTCTTGCAACTAGGTTGACAAGCATGTATTAAGTTTCACCTTGAAATCTTTTCAACTAAGTCTTTATGGTCATGTTACTAAAAGTTACTAGGTTCTCCTCTTTTTTATTAAAGAATGAGTTAGCTAGTACCAAATCAAATGCTACCAAAAATTCTAACAAAACAGTCCTGTTATCATTCCTATCTTTATACCTAAAACCACCATAAGCATTAGAATATATGTTTAAGGTCATCTCTATATAGTCATTAAAGTTTTTTCTTAGAATAAGTTTATTATTATGGATAATTTTTGGACTACCTCATCTAGCTCTTCCTACAATTGATTTTTAAGTTATTCTTCCAACCTTACTTGGGGTGCATAAGCACACACCATATGAAAAACAACATCTTTCACCATAATCTTTAAGGATAAAATCTTGTTTTTCTCCCTTTTTACCCTCGTAATATGATATGTGAGTTCCTTGACAACTAAGGTACCTATAACACTATGTTGCCTCAAACACCCTGAATACCAAAGTTTGATCCCGTTGATCTCTTCGCTTTAGCCCTTGTCCATTGTATCTCCTAGATGCATGCTATATGAATCTTATATTTATCTAAAATCCCGATTAATTCTAATGAATTCCCTGTAAGAGTCTTGAAGCACCAGGAACATGTCCATAATTATCAACATCTTCTCTCCACTTCGCCCTAAAAATTACTAAAGGACTAGCCCTAACGTTACCATCAAGTTCAATTTGAATAACATACTACCCATCTTTGTCAGCTCGTCATAAATCTTGTCTATAAAACCATAACTTGGTATAATGACCTTCCATAAATCCTTCTAGCATGGTAATAGCTTCCCACGTAGCCTTATAACATTAGGATGTAGTTACCTGTAGTGCATATTTTCTTTAGAGATCATCCATCATTCCAGTAAGAGGCCAATTTGGGTTCCTCTTAAACTTGTGTAAGAATTTGTTTACTATCCATTTCTTGCTAGCTTGCTTGTTCCTTTGCACTTTCCTATAATTATTCTTGTTTTCTATTATCTTCATAACAAATGTTTTCTCATTTCCAATTTAGCTAGCCTATAATCGAAAAGGACATTATGGTTCACAAATTGCCTCCATTCTCATACCAGATCTTGCCATTGAAACATTATATTCATTTTTAATTGTATAGTTTCTTATTTCTTGGCTCAACTACATCTCATTCTTAAACTTTATTCCAATTTCAAACTTAAAATCTTTCGTATCAACTTTTGGATTAAAGATCAGATATTTCTTCTTTGGAATATATGCTTCATCATCACTACAAACTAGTGATTGAACTCTAAAATCACTATCCTTATATTCACTATTTGCACCAAACAAACTTCTTCTTGTCATTTTGTATATTTAGAATAATCAACCACTTTATTGGAATCCTTTCCACTACCTCAAACTCATTGACAACATTGTCACATTCAAACCCATAATTTACAGTTTTGGTACATCTCTTCTCATTTGTTCTCACATCAACATATTCTTCATCATCATTTGCAAATAACTAGTCATCAACTAAATCATCTCTAGATTCACTAACATGCATAACAATGAAGTCATCATCTTGCTCCAATTGAACTAGGAACAACCCCTCATCATTATTATCAAATTCATTGTGAATATCATAGTCAGATTCTTCACTGTGTATTACAGGGTGCACATAACCATACTCGTAGTATATTTCAACATTGTGATAATTTAAATCTTCCATATGATCGAGCATAGCCAACATGTCCTTCTAATGGTGTAAGATTAACTCCTTCAAGCTTCTCATTGACTCATTAGGAAAATTGTAAAACATATATATTACTCTACGTCCTTTATCTTTAAAAACTCCTTTTAGGACTAGTATGCTCGTCAAAACCTATATCCTTCTTCCATTTAATCTTACCTCCAACATATTTATTATCTTGTCTTTCCAACACCCCATCATGATGAAATGCAAAATTTACCACCATATGCAAAATATTGGGCATTTGTACAATGACATTTAATATAACACATAAGAAGATGATTATTAATGGAAATACGTACAAAAGTTTAGACTAAATAAAATAAGCTAAGAGAAAGTGCGACTAATTACACAATGATACATATTCTACGATGAAAAAAATAAGAAAACTAAGCAATCTCAAATTGGGACAATTAGATATGCTAAAGAGAAGTAAATCATATAAACACTTTAATTCTCAAATTTTTTTTGAAGTAGTTCTTATCCTATTTAGGTTGGACAACCTTTATTTTTACTTTATAATAATTATTTAGAGTTATTCTAAATTATCATTTAAACGCCTAATTTACTTAAGGTATATAACTTGATATATTTCAAGTAGTAAACAAACTAAAGAACCTTTAATATAAAAAAATTGTTATGTTATAATGGACATTCATCACATTATAGTCTACATACTTGAATGTAATTTCCAATGCATAATTTATTTGTGTGAAATTGATTAGGCTATGCTCTTATTCAATTTACAAAAAGATTAAACAAACATATGTAACATTTTTTGAGGAAGATATGGAGTTAGATGAATAAATTTTTTTGCAGTACTTGAAATCAACATTAGAATCGATAATTCTTCCCTGAGTTATTCATTTTATTGCAAATAAAACATTATGTATCTTCTTAAACCTGATTTAAAATAATGCATGTTGTTGAAAACAAGCTTAACTTTATAATTTTCAACTTAATCATCTAAAAGAAATGAAGAAATATACAACCAATATGATTATTAAATGAATAAATCCAAATCACAGCATGAAGCTAATAGTTCTAGTTTGATTATAATATGTCTAACACCTACAATCTAGTAACAAAAGAGAATTATTGCAACTAATTCAATAAAAGATACAGAGTTACAATAATGGGTAAGGAAGGGATAAACGTCTTGCCTTCTGTTGTGAAACACTTACTTTAGCTACTGGTTTAGCTGGTGTAAACACAAACACAACGAAGAAGGTCAGAACTTGAGCATGGTAGAATATTATCCTCTCAATCCTAATTCTATAGTATGGTAGAATATCAAAAACAGTCTTCACAAAAACATTTTAAATTTTTGCAAAGTTGAAGTGTTAATCCAAATAACCTAAGCACATGTAGATGGATAAATCAATAACTATCTACTGCATTATGTTCCAAACATAATTCATAAGTCAAATCACTACAAGGGTTAAGATATTTAGTGACAATTTTTTGTGATTAACTATTGTTTCATCACAAATACGAGTTTTTTTGTGACAAGACAATTGATTGACACTATTGTTTGTATTATCTGTGATGATTTATATTTTTGTCACTAATACAATGGTAATTATGGAAATTTAGTTTATTTCATAATTAAATTGTCACTATTAATATATTAATAGTGTTAAAATTTATTTTATCATTAAGTTTTGTCACTAAAAGCCTACGAAATTTAGCGCTAAAATAATGTTGGAAGGAATTAATTATAATTGTAACAAAACATATATTGGTAACCAATATTTTCTATTTACTATGAAAAAATATAATTTGGTCACTAATATTTTTTTTCTTGTTGTGACGAAACAGTTTATCATCACATAATATTTTACTTGTTTGACAAAAAATTTTGTTAATAAATATTCAATTAATTAGTGTCTACTTCAAGTTGTCACAATAACCGAACTATAATTATGGTCACTACTATTTGTAATTTAGTGACAATTTTTGTGACTAACTATTTTTTTCATCATAAATACGAGTTTTTAAGTGACAAGACAATTAATTGACACTATTATTTGGATTATCGGTAATGATTTATATTGTTGTCACTAATATAATGGTAATTGTGGTAATTTAATTTCTTTCACAGTTAAATTATCACTACTAATATATTAATATTGTTAAAATTTATTTTATCACTAAGTTTTGTCACTAAAAGCCTATGAAATTTAGCACCAAAATAATTTTGGCGGGAATTAATTGTAATTATGATGACATATATGTTAGTAACTAATATTTTCTATTTGTTGTAACAAAATATATTTTGGTCAGTAATATTTTATTCTTGTTATGACGAAACGATTTACCGTCACATAATATTTTACTTATTGCGATGAAAAATTTTGTCAATAAATATCCAATTAATTAGTGTGTACTTAATATTGTCACAAGCACCAAACTACAACTATGGTCACTACTATTTGTAATTTAGTGACAATGTTGTTGTGACTAAGTATTATTTCGTCACAAATACGAGGTTTGTTATGACAAAACAATTAATTGACACTATTGTTTAGATTAACTGTGATGATTTATTTTTGTATCACTAATACAATCGGAATTGTGACAATTTAGTACCTTCATAATTAAATTGTCACTATTAATATATTAATACCGTCAAAATTTCTTTTATCACTAAGTTTTGTTACTAAAAGCCTATGTACTTGTTATAAAGAAAAATTTTGTCAATAAAAATTCAATTAGTTAATGTCTACTTAATATTGTTACAACTACCGAACTATCACTATGCGTATTACTATTTGTAATTTTAGTGACAAGAAATTTTATTGTCACTTGATCAACTTTTTGTTACAAAAGTTATCGTAAATATAAACGTAACAAGTTAAGGATAAATATTTGTAGTTATAATAACATATTAAAATTAACCACTCTAAAGACAAATTTTGTCATTATTGTAAAAATTTTAGGGGCCAAAAACTACTTGTCATGATTTTTTCTTTAATATGATTATTTGCAAACAAATTTAAATATTCTCAAATAAAATATTCAAATTACATATATTGATAATCCAAAAGTAATATTTTACATATCAATAGATATTTGGTATACATAACTTTGAAATTTCATCAAAAAAAATCAAATAATTAAATATTTAAATATAATAAAAATCTTGTTCCAAAATATTAAGCAAAACTCTTAACCTATTGAAATTAAAAACAAAGTTCTTGTCAATGCTCAATTATTGCCATCGTCCCCTTCGTTATCTTCAATTAATGAATTTGTTTCATCATCATCCATAAAATTTTTAAGAATAAAAGAAAAGATAAAATTTTTAATCAACTAAAACTTCTTATCTTTATCTCTCACAAGTCACAATATATTGTTAACGAAATTTGATTATTTGACAATTGAATATATAAAACTTTTATAAGAAGTAAAATCGTAAGGTTATTATATGCCATCTTTTTAAAAGGGAAACATATACATTAGAATTTATATATTAAATTTATTCTAAAGTTATTTATATTACATATGTGATTCATAGATGTTAAAGGAAATTAAAACATTTTCAAGGAATGTGATCCCTTACCAGAGACTACATCATTGTTAATCACAGGTTACAATGTTACCTTTTTCGTCTATCTTACTTCTATATACTAACTTTTCTCCTTTTCTGCTCTAAAAATACATAATCTACATTTTCTTAAACAGAACCATTGGTCCTCACTCTATGCAATAACTTTGAGGCCAGCAATTGTCGCTACACAGTCTTCGTTTCCTGTAGTACTCGCATTGCGAGTCAAAGTTACCATAAAAATTGTAATTGTTAAAGCTCATCTAAGTTTGATGATCTCTTTCATACTTGATTTGACTATCTCATCTAAATTATCTTCTTGCTTTGCATTTATATATGTTAACGTATTTTTATTGCCTAATAAAGCTTAATTTTGTCATTATTGTACGAATTTTAGGGACTGAAAATTATATGTCACTGTTTTTCTTTAATATTATTATTTACAAACAAATTTAAATATTTTCTTATAAAATATTCAAACTACATATATTAATAGTCCAAAAGTAATATTTTGCATATCAATAGATATTTGCTAAACAAAACTTTGAAATAGATATTTATTAAAATTTTTTATCTAAATTCAATTATTTTTATTAGAGGAATAAAATCAAATTTTTTAAAACTATCCCACTAACATAATAGTTTATGATAAAAATAAATTACTCTCATCTATATTTATTATGTATTGTAAAAATATTAAATCTAATTTTAAATTTATAAAATATAAAATTTTATTATAAAAATTAAACTATGACATAAAATTTAAAAATTTTAGCATGAACTAGTGTTTTTTTAAAATTAAAAAATTGGATTGATAGAGGAAAATTGAAGAACTGCATTAGAGAGTAATTAATTGTCAAACAATAAAATGACAACACAGTAATACAATTATACCAACCGGAAAAAACGAAACAGAAAAAGAGGAGTTGATATTTGGAAGAAGAGAAACCGTGAACAATCATTGAGTCAAGAAACTTGTTATGCATGGTGTCAATAAATTGCTTACTCTTCATGTGCGCAGTTCTCCTCTCTACGTCATTGCAATCTTCTCTCCATATCTTCCAATTCCTCTGCTTAAATACTAACTAGTGAATGGCCATTTTTGTTTGTTTAACTTATTGTTCTGATCTTATTGTTTTATGGGTTCTTTACCGAATTGACAACAACGGGTTTTCTTCCCAAGTTGACAACTTATTTTTCCCCAAAAAGTATTGGCCTCAGCTTACACATTCTTTCATGATTTAGTTTTGTTAGCATTAATCTATTAATATAAACTCGATAGACTCATGGAACTACTTTTTCTAGTGTAACTATTATTTCTCTAACCATGGAGCTACTCTTTCTCTTACCATCGATTCCCCATTGGTAAACTTTGATAAAAGATAGAAACTTGATAGATTTCTATAGCACTTCGTCACTGCTTCTCTTTCAACCTCCACCACCCACCATACACTAGATCATCACACTAACTATGATTGCTTCTCTTCGTCCTGTTCATTTTAATGGTTACTTTTGGATTATAAATATTTTATCACATCACTTGAATAGCCAGAAACCTCCATTAGAGAGGGTAGCTTTGATAACAAAGCTCCAAGACTACATGATATGGAAGGCAAAAGAGGTGGTAATGACCAAATGGGCGATCCTGTTATAGCAGTTTGGGGACTGCTCCATCCCAGGTTGATGGATTTGGTCAGAGAATTGTAAAGTGTTTCATCAAACAATCTCTTCACTCCAACTACTTTATATTTATCATTTGGAAATGTTGTTTCTTGTTTTTCAACCATCGGGCTATTGGGTTTAAGGATATAAGGATGTTGGAAGGGTAGTTACGACCTCTGAATGGCATAGACTCCTGGTAAGTTCTGGAGATAGCTAAATTTCCTTTGTACGCTAATTACCCTCTAATATTTTATAAACTAATTAACTGATTTTATTTTTATTTATTTTGTAGGAAATAAATCAACAGTGAACTTCATCTCGAAGAATAGCCAGGAAATTTTTACCTTGGTGAGTTTTAACTTAAATTAATACGTAGTAGTTTGAGATAATTGTAATAAATAATTTTCTTGAATATTAAAATTTCCAATTTTATATATTGTAAATTAGAATTTTGTACATTTTGGTGATATTTATATATTTTATATATACTAATTTTTATTTGCTTGTCTGATAATATCTTCGCACTAAAAATCTGTATCATTTGTGACAGCTTTTATTTTATGGCCACCAATGCAAAAATTTTTATCGATTAAGTAATTAAATTGTAAAATTTAATAATATTATTTGTGACAAACATGAAAAAATTATTGATAAATTTATTGTAACATATATTCTTTATTTAGTGACAAAATTATTGTAACATATAATTTTCATACTTGTGATG
Source organism: Erythroxylum echinodendron (assembly GCA_027575705.1). Classification (NCBI taxonomy): domain Eukaryota; kingdom Viridiplantae; phylum Streptophyta; class Magnoliopsida; order Malpighiales; family Erythroxylaceae; genus Erythroxylum; species Erythroxylum echinodendron. The sequence goes on along the minus strand of JANZXR010001531.1, from coordinate 1,277 downwards.
AAATCTGTTAGACAATATAACCACTGATGCAAATTTTTTTTACAGCTAATGTAATTTCATTGATGAATTGATATTTTTATTTGTGATAGTAATAAACACATTACTGTCAATTCTTTTTGTAAGAAGCAATTTTCATTTTTGTGACGAAATGATGTTGACACTTTTTTATTAAAATATTAGTGACAAATATTCTGTCACTATTTATAATTATTTTAGTGGCAATAATGTTGTAACAATAAAATGAAGTACTGTTATGACTCCATTCGTTCCTACTTTATATTATTTGTGTCCATAAACTTGTTATAAAATGTAAAGTTGTTGTGACCATATAGTGTTGTCACACATTCCATAGGTTTTACTGTCAACACTTTTGTAACAATATAGTGAAGTACTATTACAACTTTATTCCTCAATACTTTATATTATTTGTGTCGACAAACTTGTCATTGATAAGTACAATTGTTGTGACCATATAGTGTTGTCACACATTTGATAGGTTTTAGTGTCAACACTTTTGTTATAATAAAATGAAGTATTGTTATGACTTAATTCATCACTACGTTATATTATTTTGATGATAAAACTTGTCATAAATATGTAAAGTTATTATGACTATATAGTTTTGTCACACATTTTGCAAGTTTTAGTGTCAGTATTTGTGTCACAAAAGGTGTTACATAATTGTAACCATTTCTTAAATTAGTCACTATTTCATCAGTGATGAAGGTATTTATGACAAGAGGTGACGACTTTAAAGATTGAACACTATTAATAATAGTGACTAATATTGCTGCTTTTAGTGACAACTTTGACTTTCGCTAAAATATTTCTTGTAGTGAATACACATGAAGCACTTCTTCATTTTCCTATAATGAACTGAATAAAGAAACTATGAAAAATTAGAAAACACGGCAAAAGTATGAACAAGGCACACTTGAAAATCACAATTCCAAAAATGTGACATAGAAGATTGGTACGATAGATTTTTTAATAGGAAGAGGAGTTAAGAATGGAGTACGACAGAGATCAGTATGTGATAGAGAAGATTGGTGTGACAAAGAAGAAAAGGAAGAAAAGCACTTCTTGATTTTCCTCTAATGAACTGAAAAAAGAGGAGCAGAGTTTGGCACGAGAACGAACAGTAGGGTAACAATGTCTAATATTGAGACTGTTGGAGCCCGTATCTAGACCCCAACTCAAAGGTCATATCACATGAGCTTATTACCATAAAGTGGGCGTAATCCAATGAAAACATCTTAACCATTATTAATTCATCA
>JANZXR010001502.1:0-17347 GCA_027575705.1 Erythroxylum echinodendron | reverse complement strand
CACTTTACCCTTGGTTCTTAAGCTATATTCCGAAAATGCCCTCAATTTCCTCTCATGCATTTATTCCATAAGCTATCATGCTTAAGTTAATGGGAAGAATTTTTCAGGGGTCGACACATAGCATGTGTCGTATGGTATGATATACTCTCATGACAATATTAGTTAAGTTTGTGTTGGATACAGGTATTCTAACAATTATAATTTTGTCTAGTATAATACGTAAATTCACATGTTATGGGTTATATGTGTGTACCATATAACTTATGTATCATGTGTGATCCATAACAAATACTATCTTGTGGATAATCTACCATGTATATAGTTGTAATAATTACATTATGTGGTACAGACACATAACCCATGATGTGTATAGGTATGGTGCTCATAACTATGGTGTAAGACATATACAACATAATCCATAAATGTTTCAAACCTAAAGCATAATAGTATTTCTATATTCATCTATGGAGTGATATTAATTGTATAAGACCGTCACAATAAAAATCATTACTATCATGTTGTAAATGGCTATGTTAATAATCATCATGATATTCATAATGTATATATTTCAGCTAGGTCACACTCAATGTAAGGTTTCTTTTAATAGTACGCCCATAATACTTAAGATTCAAGTATTATGGGTGTAGTTGCAAAAAATGACTATGTGTTATATGGTAATCCATTAAAATACCTTATATTAGCATACATATATGTCACCTAACACAGGTCTTTTAATTTATTACATCCATGGTAACCTATGAATATCAATACTTGTAACTGAGATATCCAGTGTATTATAACCTCTCATGACAATATTATGCTACATGAATGTGTACCCTAGGCATGTTTAGGATATATTGGATTGCATATATGCATATGGTAAGGATGTGTGCACCCCATGTTGATATAATTAACAAATACATATGATATGGATCTAGTAATTTTATCAATTTGATTAAGCATAATATGTGTTACACCCTCACTCTATCCTGGTACCATATTTAATGATGTACCTTAAGGTATACTACTATGATCAGTTCAGCTGATGATGTATCAAGGTTACCCAATAATGTTATTACAATGTATTACATAATATAACATGGCATATAGGACTTTCGCCCATAATTGTCGTATTGGACTGCTGTTACTAATACTTAATATGGCATTAATACACCAAAGGGTACTATGCATAGTGTAGGGAACCATAGGTAAATGTAAGGTGGAAATGAAATTAATACTAATACCAATACAATATATGGAGTGATATCAATATGCAATATAGCCATATTCATCTATCATACAAGTAATACAAAACTACAATGATCCACCTCTAGGACAATTAACATACATTCTTGGTCACTAGTTGAAGGTAAGGGCCTACCCATTTAAACAGATATTTGTGTGTGTATAACCTCACAACGTAACTACCAAGTGGACATTTTACTAATGGGCCATATTCCTTTATTATGTCACATTTGTTGGGTTAATATAAAACACATGTTTAAGTTCTCTATCATATATAGTATGCTTACATTTAGAATGCATATAGTATGAATTAGTGTGGGTTAGGGTACTGCACTATGATTGCATAGAATATATGTAATGTAACATTTTGTCTAATATACCCATCTAATACATTCTTTGTTGGGTTGACATGGCATTATTGAGATAATAATTACTATATATATTATCACACATGTTTATTTAGTATTAATTGAGATACCATTTATGTACTTATGGTAATGCTCTCCTACTAGCCCTTGAGTGAGAATAGTGTCTTATATGTCTTATTTCCAAAGAATTGAATTGTGTTATTTTAAAGTGCAACATAAATGGATCCTATATTACATGGAGAATGATATGTAATACATCAGTACCATATCCCTAATTAATAACTAATTAGGGATGTGTGTTGTCTATGATATGGGAGTATTGAACTAGGACCATAATTTCATATGGCTTGTATATCTCCAGGTATTGCATATTAATACCTGGAGATATACTATTACATGTAATCACACAATGTAACCTCATATTTATACAAACATAATGACTAACATACATAATGACAATGTTAGGCATACAATAAAGGGTGTATGTGAGTTCTTAGGTTGTTTGCTAAGCCAATAATAGTTATATGCATATGGACTATATAGATTTAATCATATGGGGATGCACCATAGTGAATGGTATAAATGAGTTGTGTAACTAGGGCGTATCCAAATACTAACACTTATGACATATGGGGTGTATAAATATGCCCATAAATTCAAGGGTACATAATAATGACCTACATTTTCATGTGTAAAGCATATATGTTAAGGTATACGTTAACATATTGTAATATTCATGCACTTTAGACATTGTACTCATGTACTAGTGAACATAACAAGTCTGCAATTGTATAACATACGTGGGTCTAGTTAAATACATGACATTTGACAAGTTATTGTAACTATATACCATACATAATTTTACATATGTGTTCACATAGTATCACCATTTAACCTTTTTTGGACAATGAGTATACAAGTCTGCATATGTGGCCACTAAGGTAATATCTATGAATAACAAAAAAGTATTTGTATCAATATCCAGTTTTGGATGTACTAATAGGAAATTTTGGATGTACTAGTAGGTCATCCCAAATTTGTTATAACTTACACATAGTACTGTCTTATTATAAGTCATTATCATGACAGTGCATAACACTCTTAGTATGATGCAAATGACAAGTATGTTTGTATTAGTGTCCGACATAAACACATAATTTAACACTCAAAATTATATATGAGTGCTAAAAGATTATGGTGTTAAACATCACATTTTAGGTATTCTAGGGTATTATATAGGTAATGTCCTCATAATGTTCAGTAATTAACACTTCCTATCATACCAACCAGCATTATTTAATTGAAAACTTGTGTTGTACAATTAGCATCCAAGGTTATACAATATAATTTCCAATGTGTACAACATAATATACCTAAGTATGGGCAATAGTTGAAGGGGTTAGTATCTCATATACCGGTCATACTAAACATCACATTTTATCCTATACTAATATACAGTAATATGGTAGTAGGTTACACTTATAAACACTGTGGATATAGACTTGTTATTCCTACAAAGGGGCTATATGACTTAGGCAATATGCAAGGTATCCACTTGTCTTGCTGATTACAATACCTGTTCATGTCTATTTAGGGGATGTATGCATCTCATTCTAGAGTTTGAAGATGTGTCAATATCATACATTGGGTCAACCGGGTATCAATTCTATTACACTAGTGGTTACAATTTACAATACCACGAGTTTAACGGTATCATACATTACTTTGTGTGAATACATATTGACATATGTAATGGCCATATTCATATGGTATAATATAATGTTACGTACTTGCATGTAAGTTATATGTATTTATACCTTACAACAACTACCTATTACAATGTATATGATAATACTACCACTATAACCTCACAATGTTTGGTAATGTGACTTACATGATGTGTTGTGTTATATACGGTATTAAGCCATGGTAGTCATATGGTAGACATATATAATTATTTTAGTTCTTTAAGGCCTCATATCCATTAGATATACGATATCAGTAGTTGTGCACTATGATTGCACTCTTGCCTTGTTATGTAATCCTATAATTATATTTAATCATTCCATAATAAGGTAGCCCTATCTGTATACATCACCACACATATACATAATAATGTATCCTATGCCAGTACACTCTTTGTGTGTTACCAATAGCAGTAAGAGCATTACCATAAGTTTAACATATTTTTACCTAAAAAACCATGGTTACCTAGTATACAGGAATTGGAAACAGTGTGGGTATTGGCAGTGATGAATGTGGTCTAGTGGAAATATGGGTGCTTATAACTCCTATATTGCAAATGTCTATTCCATGTACAAGGATGCATGATATGAAGTTGCCAATGTGACTAAGGTACACATTTATTAGTTATACCTGCAATAGATACTCTACAGTGGTACATGATAACCTGTGTATCATAGCAATAATATATTATCATGACATAATGTGATAAGGACAAAATGTTTGTATTTGGAATCTTTATTTGAGGTATTTATATGTGAATGGACTAGTAGAAATGGAGAATGTCTAGGAACATTGCAATATTAGTTAAGTTTGCAACAATATGTTAGTTCATTTATATGCACTATAAAAAGATATTGGAGTGCTTGGTCATTCATAACCTTACAAAAAGGTTAACACTGTATAATCAATGGGCTCACACTCCAACATGGTATAAAATATGATGGTATACATTAAATCACACTACTTTCACAACCTCATCTCACGACATAATACCCCTTTATAGGTCCTATAATGACCTATCAACCCACTATTATATTTACATAGCCATATGTGAGACTTTAAGGTACACACCATGGTGCTATGTCACATTCTGGGCATTATTCCATTGGCAACAGATGTATCATTAGTCAATATTGGATATGATTATAGATTACAGTATTTTCAACAATCGGACAAAAGGCTTGAATGGTTGGTATAATATATCTAATAGTACCCATGTTATACCTAGGGGATGTGCACGTAGTATCACCATTTAACTGGTACATAGTGTGACCACAATATATGTAAAGTTAACACTAATCATTATAACTCCAATGGCATTACACACATACGTGAATTCACCTGTATTTTTAGTTATACAAGTGATATGTATAACTGTTATTGGCTTAACAAACAACCCAAGAACTCACATACACCCTTTATTGTAACCTAACATTGCAAAAATGTCCATACAGTCCCTCAATACAACGATAGGTGTTATAATAGCGCCTAAAACATTATGTCACCACACTTAATTGCTAGATATGATAAGCCTAATTGCTAGATAGGGCTACCATCTCATATTTAGATCTTATGTCCATTAGGATCTCAACTAACTAATAATAGGCCTGTATAATGTGTGACAGTTGTCCTTCAAGTATAATATGTCATAACTACTTCCATGTTATAAGTTCACATTTATAAACATATAATATTATGAGTGTTGACACTTTAATCAATTATGATATTGTTGGTTTTGGTGTATAAGGATACCACATAGTAATTATGACAATATGAGTACATGCATAGTAACACAAGTGTGTAAAATTAGTACACTTTTTGGATTCAATCTTTGGCCATGTACAAATTGTGAGATATATACACACTAATGATAGTGGTACATAGTGGTAATTATGGCAACACTACTAGTCATGGGTACTAAAGATAACCATTAGTTAACCACTCATCAATATATCTGTGTCTTATACATTTAGTCCACGAAACTAGTTCCACAATAAGTACACATAACACTCTTAGTATGATGCAAATGGTAATTATGTTTGTATCAGTGTCTGACATAACCACATAATTTAGCACTCAAAATTATATATGAGTGCTAAAATCTATTAGTTAGTATACAAATAAGAGTATTTATATGCACATTATGATTAGGATATATATCCATGCACTAAATACAAAATTATAACATATTAATCATGTGCAAAATCACAAATGACATAAAGTATGTATGCACCTTATCATATTGACAGTTAAATGGTAGTGGTAGAAATAGTATGGACATCATCAGGTTATACTATATGGATATAGCAAAATATGGGTAATATCGTCTATAGAGACCACTATGAGTATCCAACATTTAAAATTACACACATAAGAGTGTTATACACTTATAAGTATATGGGCTAACTGTAAATTTCCTGGTATAATTTATTTTGGAAATTATGATTGCATAACAATTGAATGATATGATATAGTTACATACCATGGGGTATCATCTGATGTGTCATCACATATCCATAGATATGATTACACTTTTTTTGGTTACATCCCTGTATTCATAATAGGAATTGATATAACCAACCACTATTGTAACATATATTCAATTGCTAGAGTATAGTTACATACCCTAGTAACAACAAAAATTATTAAAGTAATTTGAGCAGATACTAAGGATACCAAACATTTGGCATACATAGTATTACCCATTTTGTTATAGTACTAACTGTGGAATGCCAAGACATAATATTAGCAAAACAGATTACTTTCTTTGTGTCATAATAAAGGTATATATAACATATCCATAACAATTGATAATGTATAATGGTAACCCTTATAAGACCACCACTTACGTTAATGGTATAGCAAAGCTGTACAATGAAAAAGTGTTAGTTCACTTGGTACCATACATGGATTTATAGACTTAAATGGCTTATCATAGGAATGGTCTGTTATATGGAATGGCTTTATAGTATTTAAAACTAGCGCCAAGTATTATTACACCATATATGGTTGTAATATTCATTAACAGTTATTATAGTGACGTTGTAAAAGGCCACCATACTATTGTATACCCCAACATTTATACCATGTACAACTTGTATAGATTACAATGATCGACCCTCCATCAAGTGATCACAATTGTTAGGGTATGTATGGTAGTTAACACCTTAATATAGCACACTATTATGACCATGTCTAATGTGTACCCATGAAATACTAACTTGTGTGGGTATATAAATGATACATATTACCCATAGGGCTATTATGGTAAAGACAATCCCATGTTGTGGGTACGTCACTATAGAGTGGCTATAATGTGAGGGTATAATGTTATCACATATCCTAATGAATTGGATAACTATATGAGAGTTTATCTATTATATCGGATAAACTCTCATATAAGTGTATTGTGATAAATTATGGTACCTATTTATACATCACCAAATGGAACTATGTGGATAATAACTTGTCAGATATACCCAATTTGAGATGCGGCACTATAAAATGGTCAGCTAGGTTACCTTTACTTAGCCATGTGTTTATTTAGTACAATCAATTTTTCTAATATGCTTGTGTGCTATCACTGATATAATATAATGCATGTATACAATGGATATATGTATTTTGATACCTCATGCATGTGTATTATGTATGGTTACTTTATCATAAGAATGTCCACACATCACTCTTTATAATGTGTCATATCACATTTATAGTTAATGCAACTAGTGTCATACCTAAGTTACATAGACAAACATAGGCATTAGCAAGGACTATATAGTGTACAATTATGAGTACAGAATAATGGCCATTAACATAATGTATTGGACATAGGTGATAACCCACTATATGAATACTATGCATAAATGTGTACACAATGTTCTGTACAGAGGGTATTAATGTGTTATGTAGGTGACAAGTGTTATTACTTAATAGCAATTGTATACTATGTTAGTGACTTATAATGGCTTCTACCATTTAATTGCACATATTTCCATGATAAGTGTTGCCACTATTACTATATAAATACATAATATAGTAATATTGGGAAACCATTAATGCTCTAACTTATTAATCAAGTTAGGTTCTGAGTTTATACAACTAAATTGATGGTATTATATGATGGACCATACATGGAACCATAAAGAATGTCTGAAAAGTTCCATAGCATTCTTGTACCCATCTATATAAATTTTGACGTATAAAAGTATTATGACAGGTTTGCCATTCTTATACCCACATCCTTATATGGAACATATATTGATGCATATTATTATGCAGTCATAATACCTTTATACCTCAAATTTTGTGTAACATACACAACCTCAATGTTATCCAATGTATGCATCTGTCATGGGTATTGTACACACATACTAGTCCTAGGTGGTACAAGATTGCTAAACCTATCTGAAATGTTCTGTGAATTATTCTATACATGCAATTTGGTTATTATAGGGGGTTGTATACCTTTTTTGTTGGTTTTTTAGGACATACTACACACTACACAAATGTCCATGGATGTTAGGATGTCTTAGGTATGTCAGGTGAAGATGTACACTTGCATATACCTTGTACATTTAGGTACAAGGTGCCCCATAATGGAGGACCTATAATGGGTACCCAAGAGCATTACTAGGGGAGAATGTAACCTATGGACACATATGCATACCCTATCCAGAACTAGGGGTGGATGCTTAATAACCTATAACTAAGCATAATTGTTTACTTAGACTTAATGGGGCCACTAGTGAAGGAATATCTATCATCCATGATGCATGCAAGGTGAACTACCATTAGAAGTATTCAACTTAGTATACATGTCCAAATGTCCACAACAAATCTTGACCATAGGTTTAGGAGTATACATAGTTTAGCAAGACCAATAGGATTATGTAAGGTGGACAAACGGTGTACACACCCTTGGTTAGATGTCCTTATACATTGGGGCCTTAAAGTTGGTATTATAATGGGTATTAGACATGGTATATAGGTATGGACTTACATACTACTAAGTGTATAATTTGAGAGTGGTACATATGCAAAACATTGATAGGTACATTTTAGATAACCATAGCCCATCATAATGGGATCCTATATAAGGTTGGCAGCTGCTAAGTGTATAATTTGAAAGTGGTACATATGTAAAACATTGATAGGTACATTTTTAGATAACTATAGCCCATCATAATGGGATCCTATATAAGGTTGGCAGCCCACATCAGGATCCCTTTATGTACCTATCCTATCTCATTTATTAGTAGCTAAGTTATCCATATCATACCATGTCAACTTGGAATATCATTGTGTGAGGGTGCAACCTATATATGTAACCTGTGGGGTGATATGACATTTAACACTTTACCATATGTGGTGATATCTTTCACCTATTCTTTTCCTTCAAATTAGTTTTGCATATATTATATACAAACTAATCATATATCCATATAGGAGCTTTATATGGCATAATACTCTTACTATATGGCAATAGGAAGGTGAATATGCATACATATATAATATATGCAAAACTAATTTGAAGAAAAAAATAGGTGAAAGAATAAGTATAATGTGTACATTCATGAGTATACCATGTCCTTCATCTGGTATATACTCATAAAAGATGGCCATATTATGGTCAATGGTGTTGCATTAACATTATGTTTACGTATGTACAAATGTGGTATTGTACCTATTTTAGTTAGTACCCTTTATTACCATACTTGCATACATCCTATAATGTGTCATAACTATATATGACACACCAACATGATTGTATTAATGTAAAATTTCATAGATATCATGAGTAATATGTACACATTTATATGGTAGTTATGACACTACAATATGTAGATTTCTTTCTATAGTATGTACAAATATCAACCTATGTAATCCTTGTGTGGTATGCTCATGATTATAAATTTATTGCCATGTTAGAAGATAGATATCCCATATTTGTACATAGAATACCAAGGTTAGATGACTTACAAATATTACTACATCTTCATATGCAGTAGGTACATGTATAGCACCATACTATATATATATGGTACTTGTATACTTCATAATATTTATTGGTCCATAAAATGGCACATGTGTAGTGGTGTTGTCAGTAGTTACTATCCTACTGACTATTCATAATCAGCAAAATACATAAAAAGCTATGACATAGTGCATATAAATAATAAATAGCGGCCTTACAATGATACACACTACATAGTCCTGTATTGGATCAAGACCAACTAATAACTAAAGTATGTGTTATATGAATTACTTATTAATGTAACAGAGTGTACTGGATTAATGGTCATAAGCATGGTGTTACCTATATAGTTATACTTGTATAATAGGAACATACCCATATTGGTGATCCAAGTAACTTTATCAATGGTACACACTAAAGTTGTGTACCTAATTATGTGTATATATGATGTGTATATATTTATAACATCTATGATTATATGGATATATCACTTTGGTTACTAGAGAATGATATAGTAATCATTCTCAAGTATAGATGGATATAAACTTGTATTGGACATGGGTTATTATGTCACACTGTCATAGTGGTCTAGGATATGTATTACCCTTATTGAGGTTATATGAATGCACATTAGTACCATTATAGTGGTATTAGTAGACATAAACTCTTACAAATGGGCAAATAATACCATTTGTATTGTACATATCCTATTATAGGTGTACCATGTGCATACTATTATAAGTGTTCATATAATTGTGGTGGATCTCCATGTGTGCACATGTGATTAATTCCAATGGGTATGTACTTAGTGTGATATAAGTAGGTACCAATATACCATGTAGTAATGGTATGCATAAGGTACTACCATGTTATCAGAGCTGTCATATAGTAATAAGGTACTACCAATGTTATGGGTATGAGCATGTTATAAACACATAGTAATGTACTATATGTACTGACATGGTTATACATTATGTGATTACATAAGTTATACTATATAATACATCTCTCTCATTGCCAGTACACTAATCCACAGGTGGGACTTATGCCTATTTACCCATATTAATAGGGATGTTGGTGGATGACATTATTTAGCATAGGTTACCTAAATAATACCATGACAATCCTTGACATTCTGAGTATAACATCATCTCCTATGTTATATGATATGACATATATTATGGTACGATGCACATACCATAAGGATGTGTGTAATCCATTCACTGTTCATGTAATGGTCCAAGTGTATTAGGTTACTAACATAATGTCCACTATGGCTATCAGTACCATATGTATTATATCCCACATATCTGGTTGTTTGATATGTATGACAATACTATATAATTGCTATATACCCATACATAGTATATATGCAAGTTATTGTACCAATAAGTGTATTACAATATGCAATATATGGAGTAGTATCAATGTGCAATATAGCCACACTGGTATGTTATATGATATGACATATATTATGGTACGATGCACATACCATAAGGATGTGTGTAATCCATTCACTGGTCATGTAATGGTCCAAGTGTATTAGGTTACTAACATAATGTCCACTGTGGCTGTCAGTACCATATGTATTATATCCCATATATCTGGTTGTTTGATATGTATGACAATAGTATATAATTGCTATATACCCATACATAGTATATATGCAAGTTATTGTACCAATAAGTGTATTACGATATGCAATATATGGAGTCGTATCAATGTGCAATATAGCCACACTGGTATATATATTACAAACTATGGTTATAGTACACAATCCATAATAAGTCCAACCTAATTTGTACACATAATTATGACTTGGCTACTAGTATCATTACTCTTGACACTGACTCTATTAATTCATTATGAATATGGTAGCATTAATTACATATACCCATGGTATGTATTATAAAGTATATCATGTACATTTACAAATGGACATATAACTATTATATTATCATACACATCACTTTATAGCAATAGACATCCAGATGACTTGAAATCAGGTTGTATGGGCATTATTAACGTGTTATGGTAACAAGCATGTATAAGGATAAAGGGATATATGACATATGTATATCAATATACTATTGTATACTTGGTATAAGTAAACAAAACAAGTACATTTCATAAGAACTATCAATGGTCCATAGGATGGGTAAGAGCAAATTGATAAGAGACAGTATCTTTAGGGCATACCTAGGGTATCAATAGATATTAGCCAACTATCTATGTAAGTAAGGTCGGGATGTCAACTACTTATGATATATGCCTCAAACATATATGTCCACAATACATCCTAAACATGCCATAAAATAGTACAATGTCATAAATGCCATGATGTATATCTATACTGGTGGATATAACATATTTTAAATTGGTTGCGTACCCAATTACCAATGTTATGGTAGTAGGGTTACACCATACATGTACTATCCAAAACATTACCTATGTACCACAATACATTATACATGAGCCATCTATATACAGTGACATATACAGTGTAATGTCACGGTATATGTCATTACACTGGTTTGTATTTAAACCAGTGTAATGACATGCTTGTATTTACCCAAAAAAATTGGCATTATATCACAAGTTACCCATGCAAATTGGTCACACATCTTGCGTGAGCACCCATATGCACTTACTGGCATAGTTAACCATGAAAATGTTAACAATTGAACATCCATGGATTCTAAGATAGTGCAACATTATATGTGACCTAATTAATGCCATAAATGGTATTTATATACCAGATAATGATTGTAATATATGTAATGATATGGTGTATCATACCTGTATGTTATACCAAGTAGTATAACGGGAGAGTTTACCAAGCATGATCACTATATGTGTATGATAGTACATACTGATACTCCACAATAATTATCTTTGTCATATGGTGCAATAGGTTTTGCAAAGCTAGTATAAAATGTCATGTATACCCCATGGCTATCTACATTATATGGAAGTTAGGGATATATATATCCATACATAGGCTTATTAATGGCCATATATGGACCCATGTAGTGGACATTTATAGTATATATCCATATCCCAGTCATTACATTGCCATACATACCCCATGGAATATTGTCCGTAATGACATTCCAATGTTACTAACCAATATATGGGTACATACCAAACAACATATCCTATACCTACAAGTATGGCTATATTGCACATGACCAATATAGTATATATATAGGATGCATCAATGATGTTAGTATATTATCTACATTGGAATGCCATTATGGACACCTCATACTGTAGGACATAATGGCTGAGATAGTATAGTAATTTATACTATAGTAACAGGGCATAGTATTGATCAGTAAGTCCAATATACTCATGCTACTTACCAACTATGTATATTACAGTATAGGATCTAAACATATATGATTACCTTTAAGTGTAATACTCACCAAACTAATTTTTGGTACCTTCAATTACATGGGCTTGTTATGACCCACTCTAGATTTAATTATCCATATAGTCTAATAATTATGTCAGTTGTAATGCATGATATAATTAGTGAGATAGTTAGATCATCAGGTTATACATAATTTAACCTGACATAGTTCCATTGATTATGTAATAAGAAAAGTATGTTCTCGATACAAAAACTGCATGAATTACCATAAAGCATAATGCCTCATGGCTAGTGATAATAAAACATGTTGCTAAATCCATTGGTGGTGTATGCATGATACATACCTACAATCATGTGTATATTTGATACTTAATATGACTTATATAGGGATATAGTACCATTGTTAGCTTGTCTTCATAACATATATATATGAATGGTATATGTAATTGACCCCTATGGTCACACACTTTCATATCATTGGCTTATAACCAAGGTATAGGCTAGTGGTACATACTATGTTACATTCACACATTGTTTACTTAATGTTTAGATTAACTTAGGAGATTGTACACATCCATAATCACTCTAGCCATGGCCACTTGGTACCGTTCCACAAATATTGGTGAATTATGATTCGCTTCTACTTCAATGACCACCATGAGGGATGGGTTCAAGTTTCTTATTATCCTCATCAAAATTTCCAATGACCAACGCGTTGCGACAGTCATTCTTAGGATATATGTAATAGGTAAATGTCCACGTACTTACATAATAAAAAACCAATATGTGAATTTGAATGATGTTTATATGATATATCACTTAAAATTGGACACAATATACCTAAGTATGGGTAATAGTTGATTGGGTTAATATCCCATGTACAACATTGATAACTATGGAAGTGTTCATATCACCTTGGTGAGTATGGTAATATACAGTGGTACCAATTATGTACTCTTGCATGCTTTTTGGTCTAGTAACTTGTGTACATGAAATTGTCGTCCTTCAATTGTAGGTATAACTAATAAGCCACTCACTACGGTGTATGACAATATCATAGCTCATTTGTAGGTAATGCATGTGCATGATATTCCATTCCCTCAAGGATTATGAAAGAGTGGTTTCCAGCTCAAAGATGTACCAAGTCGCATAATGGAACTGGAAGCATAAATTGTCTAATAATACCATTGCTCATGCATCAAATCATTCCAAAGGGTAAAACCATACATTTAATATTGTATATTGTATGGAATAAATGTATAACTGATCGATATAAATGTATGTGAGTAATCACACCTACAAGGACCCAATTATGCCAGGTATGTCAACTAACGTATGCATGTAATATCTTTAATGTACCATATTGTATTATGGTACATTAAGTTATGTAACAATCATGACTAATGGGATGTCACCATGGTCCTAATTGTAAAGTATGGCCATACATTTATAATCATTATACATATTCTGTAACCATACATTAGGTAACTATTATCTATACATATCAGTATGTTAGAAATATTAGCCTACGTATAATAGCAAGTGAGTAAATCATAGGGTATTTTAGTTGGTATCACCTTATTACATTATGTAATTACCACACAAGATGGAGTAATTGATAGTATAGGTCACCCCTAATTCCTCATATGTGCATATTGTACATGTAGGTGTGGGTGACTTGATGAAATATATTATATTAAGGTTAGACTTAAGTCCTGGCCATGGTATTATAGTACTTACATTTGTATTACACACTATAGACATCTATTATGATATATAATATTCATACCCTTATAATTTTTTTTAAAGTCATGTCCTCATAAGTCATTTTACTTCCCAACACATAAACGGGCCATATTAAATGTAATTATAAGGTAACCATAAGTGGAATTATTTGACTGTAAGCAAGATGTTTGTGTTGCCAACTATTCATGCATTATGCGAAAATTCACATCCACTTGTCTTCATGGAATAAGTATGCATGTTACCAATAGTATTGATAACATATTATAAGCATATGTATTATAATATCCACCTATATATCTAACTTCATCCACCACTCATAATATTATAAAATATTATTCTTATGTGTTACCTAAAAGTAGGACATAATGGATGTATACCATTCATACCATAAGATGAATAGTATAACCAAGGTCCACTATCAGAGTGTGCATTGACCATATAAGGTAATACAAACAAAGTGCTTATATGTGACTACAGAAAACTGCAATATCAACCCTATATACTATTACCTTTGATAGTAATCCATGTCTTATATAGGATTATATAAGGTAATCCTATGCTTGGTAACTGTTTTGCAATGTATATAACAATAATTTGTAATACCTAAATGCTCATACACTGGATATTTTATATGGGTTATGTGAATTATATTTTACTTATAGTTGAATAGTATATACAAAATTGCCATAGTATGAGTAACCCATACATATGTTGGTATGTCATAATAACCATAATTTATGACCACTATATACATAATGGTGAGGTATCCACCCATGTGATAGTGGACTAATGTGTAAGGGTTCATTATGGTAATGTATAATTATGTCCCAGTTATACAATTTGTATTACATATGCCACCCATAGGTTTAAAATGTACACTGATATAATATCATCCAAACTAGTTGTAATACATAGCCATAGACATTGGGTTATAGTGCTAAATTTATCATGAAGTTTAAATGGGTTGTATCATATGATTGATTGGTTACTATATGTCTTATATAATGGTACCCTCACATCTATGTGTGTCTATTTTGAGATAGTTACCACTTGATACTGAGATACCCATGTGGTCTTTCTATTATTAGATGAGAACTTAAATACCCCATGAGAAATTATCTTATACATCCAAAATTGCCTATTAGTATACCAATAGATAAGATGTAAGACTGTTACATCTAACGTTAACTTTTATGGCCCCATTCACAGAATGACCACAGAGTTAAAGTGACACTATAGAAATTACTTTATACCCCCAGAGTTAATACTAGTACATACATACATACGCATGCCATTACTCTTAAGTTGTAATATAGGCGGAAAACTATACCATATTTATAGTATGAGTATACATATGATATATAATATGTACCATCTATGGACACATAAGTAAGATTATAGGGACCAATTAGTAATATTTATGGTATCCTCTATGCATTATTAGTTGGTTTATATGGCACTTAATTAATTGTAAGATATTTTACCTATTCACACAATCTATTCCATTGCACTACTGTGTAAAATGGTATATGAGCCATGATATGTACCCTTTATAATCATGATGGATGTTGACCTGGAATGTTATGACATATTGTTATGTCATAACAATATGTGTACTTTTTTACAAACATGGGACCAGCATGCCATATGATATACACCCCATTGTATAACAAACATGATGATATATGGCCATCTGATACCATGTGATTGGTATGTTTCCATGTAGTGTTACATACCCATTACAATACCATGCACATTATGCAGGTAACATATTCATAGTATAATGGCCACTACACATTAGAAAATAAATGTATACCACTATGATACAATATTACCATTACGACATGGGATATACAACTGAGATGTGTATAGATATCATTAATACATGACACTAGGTTGTTTGCTTACATTATATGTAGTTGTGATGTAGTTAAACCATAATTATAACCACATATAATCTTACATGCCAAGTTGTACATCTATACCAGTGAGTGTTATAACTTTAATACTGCTTACTACATCCTTTAGGGGATTAAGTACTAGTGCCTTATGCATGTACCTATTGCATTGTACCTATGTTATTAATACCTCTTTGTATCATGTGATGGACACTATGGTGTGTATATCATGTAATCCTTGCTGTCAAGGGGAATTAATAACATAGGTTGGATATAGGTGCCTTTATGTGTACCATCATGACATACAACAATGGTATGTAACAGGAGTCTTGCATACTCATATATGGTGGAATCATTGTTTTATATGTAACATCCCATTATACTGCGATTCGGGTTAGAACCCTAGGATACTATATATGAGAGTTTACTAAGAATTTAGAAGTGCATTTCATGCATCATATGGCATACACATACATGTGAATAATGTTGATGCTCATTAAAATAATTGCACATGCATTCATTGACATTTTTTGGGTATAAATGAATTTTAATGAGAATAAAATATGAATTGTGGATTATTTGTTTTGAAAAATTGAATTGGTGTGTATTAAAATTATTTTCGCATTTTTGTTGACATTTCAGATTTCTCAAAAATTTCTGAAATTTTGGAGTATTTTAGACTAAGAAAAATATAGAAATAAGAGACAAATGGAAGTGTGGCAATTAGATTAGTAATTAATTGACAAATAGACTAATTATGGAGTGACAAATGGACTAATTAATATGTGACATATAGGCCAATAGCTAATTGATATTTGGTAGCCTTACATGGAAGACATATGTTATACATGCAATGGTGACACATGGCAATGTTGTCGGCTCCTTGAAAAATTTTTCCCATTAACTTAAGCATGATAGCTTATGAAATAGAAGCATGAGAAGAAATTGAGGGCATTTTTAGAATATAGCTTAAGAACCAAGGGTAAAGTGG
>JANZXR010001482.1:0-17351 GCA_027575705.1 Erythroxylum echinodendron | reverse complement strand
CTAGAACATAAATAAAATTACAAGGCTTTTAGGCCCCAAAAAAAACTTCTTGGACTTGGACCTTCCACTTCAAACTCTTCATCCACATGACTCGGCCCATTCGGTAAAAATATGTAATGGAATTTTCATAAAATGAATTTTCTCACTTTGAAAATAAAAAAAAACAGCACTTATTTTCATCAAAACCGAAACCTTGGCAATATGAAAACAAAAATTCCAACACTTGTTTTTGGTAAAACTGACACTAAAAAATCATTTCAACACTTGTATTTCATCAAACTGAAACTTTTTTAAAACAAAAATTCCAACACCTTGATTTTCAGAAAACCGAAACTTTGTTAAAACAAAATTCCAGCACTTTGTTTTTCATAAAACCAATGCTAAATGTGCAGCTGCACATTTAAACCATTAAAATCGAAAATCCACCTCTTTTATCTTTAATGACTGATTTAATTTAATTAATCAAATTAAACCAAAGTCTATCCCATTTCTAAATGTTCATTTGGGCTTTTAATTAAAGTAAGCCCAACATTCAATCATAGGCTTTAAAATCTTTATTTGTATTTCTTTCTTTGCTTGATGACCTTCCTAGAAGCCAAACGGGGAATCTAATTGGACTTATATAATTCAAGCTATAGAAGCCAAATGGGGAATCTAATTGGACTTATATAATTCAAGCTCTAATAAGCCCAGAATTAATTTAATCTCATTATAATTAATTCCAACTTATTAACTAAATGTCATTCTGCTAAAGACAATTAGTTGAACTCTTGAATTACTAAATATTATGAGAACACATGTTTTAAATAAGATGTCCAATTACAAACTCTAATACGAACCATATTATAGCCATCCGTGCAATAAAGGGTAAAATTACCGTTTTGTCCTTATGTTGATTTTTCCTTCTAGATCTCCCGTTTTACTCTATATGGTAATTAACACACAACATCTCATCTTATGTTAAGACTTGATAGATAGCTAGTCTATCAAGCTATTGGAACCATTTTAATCACCAATCTCCATAAAACATCTAGAAGTGATGATATCACTGTAAACTCTTTATTTGAGTGAATGTTCCTTGATATGTGCTTCAATTAATAATTCCAACATGCAGACACTAGATTGATAATCTATCAAAATCCATTCCAATCATATCAAGAATTATAATGAAACATATATGAGTTCACCACTCATCAAGATTGTAGCGTATAATAAACGAATGCTTAAGTGTATGTTTTAAGATTAAAGTAACGGCCTACTTTATTCTTTTAAACAAGATTCCAGATTCATTTAATAATGCCATTATTGATAATCAACTACTATCATGATATGAAACTCATCATTCCCTTGAAGTAAACTCTTTTATTTATATGGAGATAAATCGCAACACTACAACCTAAACCATAATCAAGCGACCAACTTGATTATTCAATTGTGAATCAATTATTTTAGTTCTAATAATATACATGTTTCCCCATACATCTCTGTGTATATGTATATTACTTACAAAAGAATATCGGTACCTTATGACTAGTTTTATTATACTCATACATATAAAACCAAACTCTTTTGTTTTATTAATAATAAATATTTTCATTACAAAAAGTAATGAAAAAAAATGTTGGAATTTTTGGGATGCAACTTTGAAACTTCACTCATCCATTTATTCTATCTGATCATGCTTTTATATAGGCTTACAAATAAATAGAAAATCAAAGTAAATCTTCAACAAAATTAAATATTTTGACTATAATAAAGTAGAATAAAATAAAAAAGCTATCCTATGGAATCTGCAAAATTAAAAACAAATTAAGACTTATTCTAAAGGAATTTTAACAATTCTAAAATTTAAATTGATTTCCAACATTCCCTCATAATTCAAATTTTCTGGAGCACATCTCTTCATCTTCAGAATATTCTGTGAAGCATTTCTCTTCACCAAATGATGCACTTCTCATCATCCTGTTGATGCACTTCTCACCAACCTACAATCATTGGAGCACGTCTCTCCAAACTTCTTATTTGTGAAGCACCTTCTCTTCACTGTATGATGCACTTTCTCATCATCTTACTATTGTTGATGCACTTTCTCACCAACCTACAAAAAAAAGTTTCTTCTGTAGCCACATCAGGAACCTTCTCGGCAACTTTTTGCAGTGGCACCCTCATCTTCATCGGACGATTCCTCATAATCACTATCATCAAAGCTATCACTTGACTCTACCTTTTTTTTAGTAGCCATTGGAAGTTTTGTTTTTGCTTCACTCAATCTCACAGTCCCCCAATGATCTATGTCTCTGATACCATGTTGGAATTTTTGGGATGCAACTTTGCAACTTAACTCATCCATTTATTCTATCTGATCATGCCTTTATATAGGCTTACAAATAAATAGAAAATCAAAGTAAATATTCAACAAAATCAAATATTTTGACTATAATAAAGTAGAATAAAATCAGAAAGGTATCCTATAGAATCTGCAAAATTAAAAAAAATTAAGACTTATTCTAAAGGAATTTTAACAATTCTAAAATTTGAATTGATTTCCAGCATGGAAGAAATTTAAGTCATAAGTAAATACACTTGCTTTCCAGGGCACTATATTTACATAACTCCATCAAGCTCCACTCATGAATTTTCCAATCAATACCTTCTATGTCCATGCTTGCATATGGTTACCAAAATTCTCAATTTCTCTTTAGTAAACTTGTTTTATCCTTGAAAGCGTTTTATTGGAGACTTTGCAATCATTTAGGGCAAAGTGAGCCCATAATTCTTATTTGAAATCTATCGAAGTCACCTCCTTTCCTTCTTCTTTGTAAGCTTGTCTAACCAATTCCACCACTGATTAGCTTCTCCTTTAAGGTGGAAAGAAGGCATTCACAATTCCTTAGTAGTTAAAGAATTAGTCTACCTAATTGAACCATTCCTATGGATCATCATATAATTGCCTTGGGATTCAAGCTTAGCCAACTTTGTTAAGAATAGTTATCTATTACTAAGTATCCCTTCCTTACTATCCTCTTTATTACTGCTTAAATAGTTATTACAATCTTTTATAGGCATGTTTTAGTAGACATTGCCTCAGACAAATTGTTGATTGTTTTTTCTAGTTAGTGCAACTTATTAGCTATGTCAATTTCTAACCTGATCTTCCCATTTTATAGTCCTCTTAGCCCAATCCCTAAATTGTCAATTCTCTCTTTATTGGTTTCTATAGACTAGTTTGGATATTAGTGATAGGTCCCAATTAAAACTAAAGTTTAGTTACTTTAAATAATTGACTTCTCTCTTGTTGGGAATGAATCTGGATGAAAATATGCTTGTCATTTTATTTAACTTTTATTGACTTAAATATATAGAATTTAACTACCAATCTAGGTCTTAAGTCTGAAAAGGAATCAATATGTATCACCCCACTCTCATAGGGAATATTCGAGAACATACTCTTCGAGGGTGGGATACTAAAACAGTCAATCAATCATACTTATTACAAAATTTTCATGCACATCGCACGAATTTTCAAAAAAACTCGTAACCATTTTCGGCCCTTTTTTTCATAAACATTTTTAGACACAAATGTTATAAACAATATACATAAATTCATAATTTCAGTAGTCACTTAGGCCCATTATAGATACAAATCACTTTCAGTCAAAATGTCATGTCATTTCTAAATCATTCACATACATTTTGTACAGTACTTATGAATATGCACTTTAATACAAAATAACAAAATACATATGCAAATGCGAACTAATCCCAACTTCTATCTCTTAGCCATATGTAATGGTTATACTCCAATTGGTTTAACTTGGTATCTCCTCTGATCCTGAAAGACAATTTTGCAATTTAGGTGAGCTTTGTGAACTCAATGAGCGGACCATCCTCGATGGCTCACTTATATCACATAACACAATAATTCATACAATCACATAATTCACTTCACCTCATTAATTCATCATGTAGCATCAATTAACAATTTATTCATTTATTTCACATTTCACGTTAAACAATTCAAGCAATGCATTTCAATCATTTAAACGTACCTATCAATTATATATGTGATGCTCATGAGACTCACTTCCAATTGTTATTATTGTGACCTAGTTCCTTTAACTGTCTCATATCCATTGTAGATACCGGGCTCATTAATAATTATTCCATATCCATTAGGGATACAAGGCTCATTATACATAGTAAGCCAGAGGCTCTTACCACATTCTGAGCTTTAAGCTCTTTTTAACTTTCTGAGCTTTAAGCTTTTTCTCGGTGGCTACTCCAGTTATAATAGCCTTTATCTGTTCATGCATTCATGTAATGAAATGCATCACATTCACATATATTCACTAAATTTCTTGTGTTCAATTTCACATTCAATTCATTTTTTCAAAGGATCAATGTCCGACATTCAACAATAATGTTGAGAATCACTTATTTCAGTCACATTCACATTCAATGAAACACTTCCTATATTTTCACATTTATCAAAATCCTCAAACTATTTACATCTAGAATGGTCTTAATCACAATCATATCAGTAGTAATTCAATATAGAAATTTAGAACAGAACAAACAATTAAAGTGAGACTATCTAGGTCGACTCACAGTATGCTCCAGATTAGTACTAGCTTCTATAATTCGGAGACATCTGGATGCTGACTTTCAACCCTGTGTATAAACTTCATGCAACACACACATTGTACACACATTACTAATTGCAAAATCATACAAAATATTCAATTGTAAACATATGTATATGTGTAATGTATAATGCATGCTTAATTTGATTATTCTGAATACATTTCTTTAATTCACATCTTATGATCATTCATACTTCATAACTCATATATGTCAAATATGAACTTAGGTTTACACCTCATTTGTACAAGATTATTCTCAGTTTACCATTCAATTATTCACTAAGGTTATTCTAGCAATTTAAGATCATAAAACATCCAATTTATCATTCATCTTTACTTAATACACATCATTCATCTTCTTTAAATCTCATTAGCCTTCCTAGGATCACTTTCATTCCTCTGGTGTGTCTCATTTTCCAGATTTTGTCTGTTTGCTATCAATCATTCGTGCCTAAGTTATAACCTCAATTATCACCTCACACATATCACACATTTGGTCACTTAATCTAAACATCATTCTAGGTTCAATTCAAGCTCCAATCACGCCTAAATTAAGTCCAAATGCATCATAGTTAAGTACCTTATCCTTAAGTGATTCAACCAGTGCACAAATCAAACATTACCATGTAAAATTTGGTACCTCCCCATGATCATGACAGAAGTTGTTCCACATCCTTTTCCTACACTTTTTCCATATTTTCTTAGGACAGGTTTTAGGTTAGTTTTGTATGACCATTATGACATAAAAAATGAGTTATTTAGGCAAAACCTTCTTCTTAACAAATGTTCCTATATGTCATAAGTTTCTAATGGCATAAAATATATGTAGTTTGGTTCAGTATTCTATAAGCTATGCCCAAAATACTAAAGACTGTTCTCAAATGTAGACAACACCCAGTACTCAACTTCAAGCCAAATTTCATAACCTTTAAGGACATAATTCAAATTCAATTCCTTCCTTAAAATTGTTTCCATATGTCTTTAGTTTAATCTAAATTAAAAATCATCCGTTTGGATATCTATAGATCAAGATATGGCCAAAATATAGATTCATATTCAGTGAAAACACTCCATCTAACATATTCCAAAACACATTTAACTTTATTTTCATCCTAGTTTGTCCCTTTTGCTTAGTCTATCATTTCTAGCTTATGTCCTCATTATTTCCCCTTCATTATTACCTCCATTTTAACTTAATATCAATCACAAACAAATCATATTCTATTATTGATCATAATAGCAAAAACAGAATATATATATATATATATATATATATATACACACACACATTCACCATCAATTTTCTGCACATTTTCAACTTCATTTTTACCTTTATTTCATCTCTAACTTATCATTTCAATTCACCTCATTTCAAGACACTACTCTAGCCCATTCTTTAACGTCGAGATCATTCTAGTTCATCCATATAACAACTACCTAAAAATTCATGTGGTAGGGTTAGGTCTTTAGTGAGAAATGAAGAAGCCAATGAAATCGGAGTAGCAAGTGAAATGTGAGAACAAAACACAAGATCATAGGTGAGATGAACATCATGAATGGAGAAGAAGAATGAAGAAGATGAAAAACAAATGTAGAGAGAAGAAAATGTGTTTTAACCAAATGAAAGACCAAAATAAAGATAGTCTTGCAAGATGTAAGAATCGTGGGTGAGATGTGGCAAGGCAAGTGACACTTGTCACTTGCCACTTATCACCTCCCCATGGCTCCATTCGGTCCACTTTAATAACTTATCCATTTTGTCTCCTCTTTCTAATTCAATTGTCTCCTAATTTTCAATGACACTTGTTATTAAATCTTAATGTCTCTTATCAATAATTTCTACTACCAATTGACATTTATTTATACTACCATTTCTCAATTGTTTTGCAACTTGACATTTTTTCTAGTCCAAAATTACTCATAAATATCATAATTTCCCCAAATTTTTCATAAAAAATTCTAAATCAATAACATAGTTCATAAAATAAATTTTCAAGACATTTCATTCACTATTCACATCATGATCACTCTAATAAAAATCATTTATACCAGAAAAATGTCAAACTAGTGCATTAACAGTCATCATAATGTGTACAAAACAATCAAATTCACATGTCTGTAGATTAATTTTACGCATGAGTATGAAATACATTTTTCTAATCTCTCATTGCTATTTTTTGTTTACAGAAATTTAGGGCTTTAACCCTTAACGCGAAAATGAGATGTTACACAATAACTAATTAAATAACAAATCAATAATAAAATAGAAACTAATTAAATAAAAAATTGGAAATAAATTAATAAAATTAGCCTCGACCCATCTTTTTTTGAAATATTAAAATAATCCATATACTTATTATGTATTGGATACTTTGTCCTTTGATATTATAAAATGTACCACTATATAAAAGGGGAACCTAACAGGAGATATTACTTACAAATTAGCTACTATATTTTAATTATATTATAGCCTTGATAAATGGTTTAGAGTTGCTTGGTCGTGTGAACCATATATAGACCCAATTTAGTTTGGAATTAGGTTAATCACAATTGTAATCCCTTGACAATTTATCTCCCTTCTTTCTTAGGTATTTTCGATTCATTTATAACTACTAGAAGAACTCTTCTTTGCTACCTCACATCTATATTCTTCTTCCTTTGATAGATGATATAGTTCCTTATTTAGTTGTTGGAAGAACGCCCCATTGCATCCTTCAGCCTAGCCTTGATTTTGAATTTTCTTAGCTTTACCTTCTCAACTCCAAAAATTTGCAAGTCCCCTTTCCATGTTACATCCAATTAGACATATGGTTTTTTATTGAATTTTTTTACAAGTTTTGTTCCTAAAAATGCATGTGAGTCCCCCTGCAAATGTTGGGAATGTTGTGCTTATTAAAAAGGTTATTTATGTTGCTAATCCACTTTAATAACATCTCTACTGGTTTCCACTTTATAGATTTCAATTATTCTTCATATTTATATTTACTTTTGAGTCCATTTGATAGGACATGAGGATTTCCCTTATTTACCTAATAGTTTTACTAGCTAGGAGATTTTTATTCGACTCTATGGCTTGGTATCGTCTAGTATTAATTTCTCTCTATATGGAATATGTATGACATTTAAAAGTTATTTTGAGTAATATCTCATCCTACTTGAGATCCCTAGCTATTTTCTAGACCTATTTAAGAATTTATTTCAATTCTTTTAATGCATAATACACCTATAACAAATTTTGTATTGTAGATAAAATGGAGAGGGAATAGTAGCATTAGAAGTAAAGTTAATTTATGGTCTCAGGGAATGATTTACACAACAAAAATAGAAGAACAATTTTCCTAAGACATTTATGTTTAGCTTTAATCCTCTATTTCATTACTGATTAACTTATGAAATAGGCTTTTGGAATTATTGTATTACCCCTATTAAATCTAACTAGGTTACTTTAAATGAATGCGTCTTAAATATCTAAAAAATAAGGCATTAGAGAACTCCTCTAAGTTATTCCCTTTCAATATTATCCTATCCTTCTCAAATTGGTTAGGATTGTATGAGGGGACAATACTATTAATAGTTAATGAACACTTAAAATTGTTCAACCAAATTCCATCCTAAATTATGAAATTTGTTATAGCCTTCAAAGGAATTATGGTCATTAGTTGATTTATTTCATTTCTTCCATACAACAGACTTTAGTTAGTTCAAATGTTGAGCTAGAACTATCCATTCCCTACCTAAGTTTTAATATATGAATAAATTTTATCCCTAATCTAGATGAGACTTCATAACGACTCCCTATTTATTTTCAATTTATAGAAGCTAGTTTCCTTTAGATAGTATTCATTAATTTGCTTAATATATAATTATTCCTTATCATTAAGAATCCTACATATTCTTTTAAATAAAAGAACATTCTATATGACCTGTAGTGAGAATAATCCCAATTATCCTTCTTGTTTAGGTAGGCATAATTTATCTTATTTGATTTTTGCTCCCTTGGAAACATAACCTTTCCCTGGTCATAAGAAAATTTTGATGCACTTTTCAATCTCCTTAGTTGGCTTCTTAGGTATGAAAAGGGGAGCAGACTAATTGATAGTCAAGTTTCTTAAAAGTAAATTTATAGGTAGGAGTCTACCTATTATAGAAAGGTATCTATTCTATCATGCATTGATTTTGTTCTTAAATTTGTCTAACAGTAAGAAGCAATTTGCATATTTAGGCATTTTAATGATTATAAGGACCCCAATATGACTAAAGGGACAAGTATGAATAGCTAATCTTGTTATACATCTTAGGATTCAGCATTTTGAACATTTAAGGAAAAGTTCTCAGCAGACATTTAAGAGAATCGAGTTCTGCACCACAAAAGAGCCTCAAATCATCTACAAAGGTCAAGTGATTAATCTTTAACAGTTTCATTTATAATGGAAGACAAACTTGTTCATGGAATTAATGATTTTGGTTAAGACTTCTATAATTAGGGTATATAGAAATGGGGAAAAAGGGTAACCTTAAATATTCTGGTCGGCTTTCCATTTATTAGGATCTTGAAAGATGTTATAGTTATATAGGCCTTGATCCAGCTTATAAAAATAGGAGGAAAACTAAAAGCTTGTAGACATTCTAATATAAAGTTCTAATTAACTATATCAAAGGCTTTAAAGAAATTAATCTTCAAAGCACAACTCCTAATTGGTCTTTTGGAATCATATTCCATTAATTCCTAAAAAAGTAGGAGATTATCACTAATAAATCTTCCTTGTATAAAAGCTCCTTATTGTGGACTTAATAAACTTTTAAGAGACACCTTCAACCTTTCAACTATAAACTTATAAATAACTTTGTAGGTTGTACTGCAGCATGAGAATAGTATATATTCATGCATTGAACTTGGGTTCAAGTTCTTGGAAACTAAACAGATATGAGTTCTATTTAATTTCCTTAGCATTTAGTATATAGAAAGAATTGATTTATTGCGCCAATTAAAAGCCCTCCAATAATATCCCATGTTAAGTGGAATAGATGTGCACTACATCCATCTGAACCAAGAGATTTATGATAGTTTATATTGAAGAGTGTTTCTTTAATCTTTTGGGCAGTGATAGTTCTGACCATGTATTCTTTCATATCCTAATTAAGCTCTTCATTAATGAACCTTTCCAAATTAATTCCTCTACTAACAATGGAATTTAATCCCATTAACTTCCTAAAGTACTCCAAGACTATGTCTTTAGCCCTTTCCTTATTAGATCAGGGGATTCCATTCTCATCCACTAGGGAAGTGACTTTGTTTTTACTCCTGCTTACAAGTATCGTATGATAAAAAAACCTGGTATTAGTGTCTCTTTTCTTAAGCCACATATGCTTTAATAAGGAATTATGATTGGTTAGAGTTGAATAGTAGTCCCTCAACTTGGTAATCTGTTTCGTCCTCAGTACCTGGTTTAAAGGATTAAGGTAGGTCTTCTTTTAAGCTCTTAACCAATCCCTAGCACATTGTAGATTTAAAGCAGTATCTGTTTTGTACAAGCCTTTTATGCTTTCTTTTAATCTTTCTAACTTCCTCATCAACTAAAAATATTTGCAACCCTATTCCTAAGTAACCTTACTACTTCATTGAACCATTTAGTTTCAGTTAAGAAGCTGAAAAGACTAAAATGACTCCTTAATACTGATTTAGAAGCGAGCTTTTCCATTTTAATCATAGAATGATTATAATATAAATGTTCACCTAAACAAACAAAGGAGTCAAGGAACTAGGTTAAACATAATTAGTTTACTATGGCCTTTACTGCTTGTTATCCCATGTCAAAAAGCTTCCAACATATCTGAAGACCACTACTTTGAGCTGGTTTACTACCTTACTTAGTTCTTTTTCAATTCTCTTAAATTTAACTATATGGTCTTTAGCTTTAGTAGGGGATAGAACATAATTAGATATTCTACTAGGAACTATGGCGTGTTTAAATACCTCTAACATCCTCCAACAACCTAATTCAATGAAATTCAAAGTTTGTAACATATATAATTGAAATATCAAATATAGTTAAAGAACCTTCCAAGTAGCAAGTAACATGCATTAATTGTTATGTTGAGCTCATATTGTAAATCTTGACTCTTACTACATTAAAGGTAAAGATAATTCTCTCATTGTAATAAAGAACATGATTAAAATGAACTTCCTATTCAACATCTAAAAAAAGACTTATATTGTTCTTTAACTGCTCAACCTTTATTTTAGTCTCGAACAGTCCCATCATCAAGAATATTTTTACCAAAAATTTGTCTTTAATAGCCTATTTTTTTAGGGGGTCATTCATGCCTGTCACATTTCAGATCAAAATAGACATATTAAGAAAAGTAGGAAAAAATAAAAGAAAGTATAGACTTAAAGTTAAAATCTTTTGATATATTCTTGCCTTTTCTCCTTCATGACCTCCTTTTAGAAGTGGATCCTATTTCTATAAAAACTCCTCTTATACTTCGATATTCATTGTTTATTCTGAACTAGAGCTTTCCCCCTTACTAGTTTCTTCTTTTGTTCTAGCTAAAGGTTCACCTTGTGTCATTTTTCCTCTTTCACCTATTATGATTACCATATCTTTTTTACTGGTTTACAAAGTAGGATCACTAGAGGACATAGTTTCCTTCTTTTCATTCTCTATGTTGTTACCCACTAACCCAGTATATACATCTATTTTGAATTTCTTCCTAAGGTTCTGAAACTCAGTTAGACATTGTTAGTTTCCAAGAATAGACAACCTAAACTATGTTTTGGCAAACTCTTCATATATATTCAATTTCAAAATAAAGATAACCTCAGGAAGGTCAATTCCTTTGCCCCCTTTAACATGAATTCTAATATAGCATAATCTTTCCATTATAGCAGTTTGAGGGTCAAGGCATAGGGGTTTACTTATTAAATTGGTAAAAAAACCAAAGCCCCCATTGCCCAACAATCTAATGGAACATTAGGTAAAAAAATGCACAAAATGAAAGCTTCAATCTTGCTTCTGTACGCTTCAATCTTGCTTCTGTACAAGTCTCCATATTTATAAAAATGTCGGTTGTCCTTTGATGTGCCATGAGCCTTGTTCTAAAATGTCCATCAACCATTCCTCATTGTTAAACTTGAAGATGGTGTTGTCATCAATTAGCATAATTTTTTAGTCCTTTTTCTCCCATTTTCCCATAGTCAAACTTGTATATAAGGGAATGTGATTATCTCGATGATTATTAAAAATATGACTTAAAAATCAAACATTTCCCTTATTATATGATCCAAGCTGGTCCAACGAAGGAGGATCCTTAGGTGGATGATCTTATACTAATGGAATGGTTGTTAAGGAAATGCCCTCACTAGATGGTGGAGGGTAGAAATCAATGCCCAGAAAACTCACCATTAATTACGTCAACTTTCCCATCCATTTGACCCTAAGCTCAAGTCTTCCTAGTCACTCAACCTCAATCTCGAGTTGTCCTACTCGCTTAGTAAGCTCCGCCTGCTTTCATCGAATGATCTTTTGAGTTCCCAAAAGTTAGGCCACCCTCTCTTCAATAATGTTATCTTCAATTAAGCTAGGTTTTGCATCTTAACCCTAGGACCTCTCAGAATATCTGACTTTGGTGCTTCATCTCCTGTCTCTGGTGGCAGTGGTTATGGTTGCAGTGACTGTTGTTCTGCATATTGTTCCATTTTATCTCCACCCTTCACTACTAGCTCATCAGTCTCCCCACTAAGTCTGTATATGTTACATGTTGGTCCTCTTCATTGACTGACCATGCACATATATATCACAATATCTAGGTTGATTGTTGTCATAATGTCAACCTGTCGCATTAGTGGTAATTAGTCGAACATCCCCATTCATCTTGCTAATCGGATCATATAAAGATTGACACAGATTGTGTCGACTTTCCTATCTTCTCTCTGACACTTGATGAATTAAGCAAGTGCATGCCCTAGATGAATCGGTGTATTCTCACTCATGCTCTAGATATAATACACATCCATATTTCCTATTATCCATGGCTATCCTACAGCTGCTCAATCAAAACTCCGTATGTATCAAAGCATTGGTAGTTATAATGAAGAGGCTCTAAATTTGATCAGATACTAGTCAGGAGGACATCCCTTAGGGGAAATATATCCTAAAATCTAAGTATTCCCTTGTTCCAACAAAGTCAGCATTATAAAGGCCCATCATGACTGAGAAAGCTGAATAACACATTCAGATCATCTCACTGAGTAGATAAAACTAGATGGTATTTAACTTATCACATGCATGGCAACGCTTCTTTATAAAGAAAGTAGAAAGCATCTCCAAAGTTAACTCATAGTAGGAAGGCTCCACTATGTCAAAGAATGTAGGATAGGCACTGACATTGATAAGCTCCTGAACTTGTTGCAATAGTCCCACTTGCTCCAGTGCGTCCCAGACAATGTAATGTCCAGTGCTAAAGGTCTTTTCCTTTAATCGTTGATACTACTCTTCATATGCTGCGGCATTGAAAAGTAACATTGGAGGGTGTTCGGATGGATGCATGGTGCAAGTACTCCTCGGGGTCTCTAAACAACCCTCCTCTCACTGTCGCTTATGCAGAACTTCCTTCTTGCATCATAGTGTAGTCATTATACCTAAAACTTAGAATATGTGCGAGAAAATTTGCAAATAATTTATAGTCATATACTTTTTCCCACATTTAAAATTTATTATGCTTACTAAATTATTAATTGTGAAAACAAACTAACCGCAAAATTAAATACAAGAAATAACTAATAAATTAACATAATAAATAAAAATAATTAAATAAAATAAATGTGATTAGAAAACTAACTAATAAACTAATTAATTCTGAAAATTAGAATTGGTAATATTGTAATTGACAAATTAAGCTAACCTAAATGTTAAATTACGAATTTTAACCCTAATTCTAAACTTAACAACCCTAATTTCATAAATACCTAAAATTGACGCAGTTAACATTAAATTCATGCAAAAAGCAGACTTAATGTGCAATTAAACACAAACCCAATGTCAATTAACATCAAAACCAACTAATTAACCTAATTTTTAAAAAAATCACAATTAAAAACTTATTGAGCAAAAATCACACAATTATGCAACTGAATTTGAATTTTAACCCAATTCATATGCATTTAAACAAATTGTGTCATAAAATCAATTGGGTAAGATTTAAATTCAACTACTAAACCACAATTAGACAATAAATCATACAAATTCATTCAAAATTCCAAATTAGCAATTCTTGGGTTTTTCAAGCCAAATTTACCAAAATAAAGCAAGAAAACCCAATTAAACGTGAATAGACAAGTGAAATAGAAAGAATTACTTACCTTATTGTCGTTAGACT
The DNA here is from genome assembly GCA_027575705.1 of Erythroxylum echinodendron. Classification (NCBI taxonomy): domain Eukaryota; kingdom Viridiplantae; phylum Streptophyta; class Magnoliopsida; order Malpighiales; family Erythroxylaceae; genus Erythroxylum; species Erythroxylum echinodendron. The sequence goes on along the minus strand of JANZXR010001482.1, from coordinate 3,330 downwards.
GGCTAAGAAAAGCAAAATTTTGGAAGGGGAACATGAGAGGCTACGGCATGGAGTGAGAGAGCAAGAGAGAAAATCGAAAAAGACAAGCTTTTTGAAGGTATATCACAGACTGACACAATCTAATACATGTCCGTGTATCAAACTGTGTACACCATTGAATTACAACTTTTCATAAATTTACATGGTTTGGTGCACGGGCATGTATCAAAATGTGTAAAACTACACCATCATGTTACACCATTGAATTACAACTTTTCATAAATTTACATGGTTTGGTACACGGGCATGTATCAAAACGTGTAAAACTACACCAGCATGTTTAAAGGGTGTGTAACCCTTTATAGTAAATTAAAAATTAGATGCTCAAATGTAAAAATTCTTGCATTAAACATTATAACACGTAAATTGGAAAGCTTGATTTCCTATCCTAAATCATATAAAATAAACTCAATTAAAATCCTATACTGACATCAGAGAAAGAACAAAACAATAGGAAATTAAACTAACTAATTCATAGGTTACCTCCTATATAGCACTTGTTTAATTTCGTTAGCTCAACATTCCTTTAAAGCTCAGTGTGGCTTATATAAATCATGTTGTAATAGCCTTATCATGGACTCCATGACTTGCAAGTAAGCTACCTTTTGACGCTTAATATCATGCTTCTCTTTTGGCTTTTTCCTTTGAATTTGTAATGACTCCTAGAGATCTTTAATTGTTGAATCCTGCAAAACATCTTAATAAAACTCATTAGCTTCCATTACATCCACACATTTAAGAGAATGATTTGTGACATTCAAAACTCTAAAAATGGCCTTTTCATCCCTCACCCTTAATGTTAACTTGCCCTCATCAACATCTATAATTGACTTGGTAGTCACCAAAAAGGGTCTAACGAAAAACTATAGGTACTTTCATATCTTCCTCTATGTCAAGAATCAAAAAATCAATAGGGAATATGAACTTATCAACCTGAACGAGTAAATCTTCTACAATTCTAGCGATCTATCAACTAACTGCACACATATCCTAGTTGGTTTAAGTTCTCCCATTCCCAATTTTTCAAACAAAGACCATATTTACACTAGCCCCTAGGTCGGCTAAAGCTTTATCTACTTTTAAACTACCAATAGTGTAAGGAATATAAAAACTCAATGGATCTATTTGTTTCTTTGGTATTTTGATTTTCTTGTTAGAGCTCTCCTTACTCAGCATAGTAGTCTCTAACTTTTCTGCTTCCACCTTATTTAATAATTGCTCTTTCAAAGATTCTATGCTTTTGGTAACTGTAAAAGAGATTCAACAAGGGATCATTTTTAAATTTTTCTAAAAGATCAAGGAATCAATCAAACTTTATTTCGTACAAATTTCTTTTCACTCTAGTAGGATATGGAACTATAGATCGGTATTTCTTGACTCTCTTTAGCTGTCATTCACCTTCAAGCTAATTTGAGTGACTCTCAGTAATCACCGTCTGCTTTATTTGGAGTTTTTTCTTGCTAGTTTGGGAGATTTGTTTTTATTGTACTCGACAAACTTGCCTTTGGCCTTTTTGCCACAATCCTTGCTAGCTAGTCCACTCTAATCTCCAAGTTACATATGGACGCATCGATTTGCTCATGTTTTGCTTTTGACTCCCAAATAAAATCCACGATCAACTCATCCATATTAAGCTTTTTGTGGCTGCAACGTTTTCTCCTAGAATCCAGGTAGAGGGTTGTTTCGTGCTTATCCTTGATTTCCCCATGAAAAGTTAGGGTGATTCCTCCAACTAGGATTGTAGGTGTTAAGAATTACCTAAAGAATCCACCTTCTCAGGCTAAACTGATTGACAATCTTATTCTTGGTATTGTTGCCCACATACCTCGCATTACATCATCTGACCTTGAGAAGCCACTGTAAGTCTTTCTATCTTTTTGCTCGAGGCCTCTACCTAGCTCGCCAACTATGCCACTATGTCGACTTCATATATTCCTATCAACCTATTAGTTCGTGCTTTAGATGAGCATCGCTGGCAATTGTTCATGGCCATATCCTCAATCAAGTCTTGGGTTGCTTTTGTTGTTTTGTTGCTAAGTGTCCCTGTAGGTTCCATATCTATAAACCGCCTAGTACTTTGACTCAACCTATTATAGAATGTCTGGATCTGCATCCACAGTGGTCATCCATGGTGTAGGCATCATCGAATCTTCTCCTTGAGTCTCTCCTATGTATCATATAAGGATTCACCTTCAACTTGGGAGTATAAAGAAATGCCATTCCTCAGTTTCACAGTCCTAGCAGTTGGGACGTACTTAAACAAAAATTCTTCGTCATCTATCACCATGTGATATAGAGTTTAACCACTATTTGGCCTTTCCTCTTAAAGAGAATGGGTGTCAGACCCTGTTATTGGAGTCTGACTCAGATTTGCTTTCATGCTCTGATACCAACTATGTCAAGCCCCGCTTTCGGGGCCTAACTCTTGCTTGCTTACTTGCTCTGATACCACACCTGTTAGACTCCGATTTTGAAGTCTCACTCCCTTCATGCTTTATGCTCAGATACCAACTTTGTGAGATCCCGTCATCGAAGTCCAACACCTACTTGCTTACTTCATCTGATATCAACTCTATCGGACCCCGTTTTTGGAGTCTGACTCAGACTTGCTTTCATGTTCTAATACTAAATCTGTTAGGCCCCGATTCCGGAGTCTAACTCCTCATACATGATTATTCATGCTTGCTTTCATACTCTGATACCATAATCTGTTACTTTCATGCATGCAGAATATCTTACTGTATAAGTTATCTTCCAGAGATAACATCTTAATCACTTTCGGAGTATCTTCTCAAAACTCCCCTTTATTAGTCTCAGCTCTTCAATCTCTATAACTTTCATGAAGACCTCGAAGGTCGAATTTATCTTCCGAAGGGTCTATTTTTTTTATCGTCTCATTGCTTGCGTCTCATTTTCAGCTTCCCTTTGTCTCATTTCTATCGTCTCATTTATGTCTATTTTGAAGTCTATGAACGGTAACATAGACGATATCTTACAAACTTCGTAACTTTCTCTAGCGTAATCATTTTGGGGTATTCTCCATATACTTTGAAAGATGTTTCCAAGGTCTACAACCTCCCTGAAAACCCCAAGATCAACTCTAACTTATGAGGGGTCAACAATGGGACAGAAGATATACATGAACAGTAACCCAGATGATAGCATGAACAGTGTCACAGACGAAGTCTGGGAAACATAGACGATATTATTCAAGCGTCATATCTTTCTCTAGGGGAATCAGTTTGGGGTATTCTTTATATGGTTTGAAAGATGATTTCAAGCTCCATAACT
>JANZXR010001471.1:0-17351 GCA_027575705.1 Erythroxylum echinodendron | reverse complement strand
GTAAAGGTAAAAACAGGAACAACAAAAATCTGGTGCTTTGACTATCTTGTAAAGGTTAAACATATGACATTGATCTGTCATTTAGCAAGGTTGAACCCAAAATACAGAGTTGAATGTTAGCAGCAATTTTCAGTGGAGAAAGGAGAAGAAGATAGTGGATTTTTTCAGTAGCAACTTAGCTTAATTCAACTAGGTGCAAGGTGTCTCCAAATTACCTTTACATGTGTCATTTGGCATGTAAGCCATTTTATCACCTCCTTAGGCTCCCACATGTCTCTTAATTACTAATTCATTTGGCATTCACTCATTCTGCCATTTGTCCACTAATTAAGCACCCTACATGTCACCACATATACAAGCCATTTTTCATTTACATATGTTGCCACATGTCACACCATAATTGGCCCAAAATACCCCAATTTTTTTAAAAACTTCTAAAATTCACCAAAAATTCCAAAATAATAACTAATATCACCAAATAAATTTTCAACTCAAAATAATTCACTAAAAATTTCAAACTATTCAAAATGTACAAAAATTGCCAAATCACATTTAATACACTCTAATTAAATCCATCATTTTCATATATAAACCAATTTACCTAGAAATGCCAATGAATGCATATACAATCATATGAATGTGCAAAATAAATGTTTATGTTACAATTAACTTAGGCATAAGGTGTATTTTCTGAATTTCACAAAAATTTCTCATCATTATTTATTCTAGCCTTAACATGGATAACGGGATGTTACAGGTACTATATGTACTTAAATAGGTAAGTTAAATATGATTGTATATACCATTGTTTGCCAGGGTATGATGCTAGAAAATTAACATATGCCTATTTTCTAGTATCATACTATAAGGTATATAAATATATAACTGGATACCCATCATGTGATATAACACCATGAGTACCTATCCTGTCTCATTTAAGGTATAACTTATTCACAGATAGTTGGTCACCATTATACAGTGCCCACTTTATGTACATATAGTTGTGTGAATGTACATATACTACGCTTTATGTATAATAGGTAACTATTATATAAAGCCAAAGTTGACATTAATACGTAACATATAATGGCAGTACATAAAGTGGAACATTATCGACTATCCAACTTGTATATAGATTACATTAATATGTAACATAATTGTAGTTCCACTAAAGATATGATAGTTATAGACAATGAAGGTGGTACCAATTGTACCACCATACAATGCATGTGGTATACAATGGGATATGAAGGAGGTAATTACCACAGACATAAATCTATATCTGTGCAAACCATGGCATGAAGGTATATAATAGGAACATGATGGGAGACCCAATAGGAACTTGTCCTAGAGAACCTTCAACAAGATGGAACTATGCTCAGGAACAACTAGAATCAAACACACACGGGAGTATAAGAAACAAAATTGAAAAGATAGACATAGAACACAAATAGAAAAGGGGTTAGAAGAATGTTGGTCAATGTAAAGAATCTTAAAAGAACTTGTCTCTTAGAACCCTAGCAACAATGTTGGTCAATGGAAAGAATCCTAAGAAAACTTATCTCTTAGAACTCTAACCTTGGCACGTCACAAAGGAAGATCACTCCTTCGATAAGTCAAGTATTCTCAAAGAATACAAAGAAAGCAAGAATGCTTCCAATAATACTCAATAGTATTTCTAAAATGAAAATCCTTTTCCAAAGTACATAGAGGGTGCCTATTTATAGGAAAACTTCTTAACTGAATGTCCTAAAGAAGAAAATAAATAAAAGGAAACAAATCAATCCTTAGAAAGGTGTTGATTAGATGACCTTCTTTTAAGGAAAACAAAAAGGAAACTAATTAAAACATAATCTGAACATATTGGACCTTATAGATCACGTCCTTCTCCTTTTTTTAAGTAGCACATGGTTGTCACATGGTATTTTAAGTGAGTTTTCCCAAATGGACTTCATATGGACCTTTTGACACCTCATGTTGGGCTTCAAGGAGTAAAACAATGCCTGTTGGACCTTTATGAGATGAAATCTGACTCAATAACATGGGTTCTATCTCTTGAAGGTCTTGAATCAAATAATTCAATGCTTGCTTCATTGCTTTGGCCTTATCTCTTGTCATTGAGTCTCCAACATCTTGTAATGGATCTTTAGGAACGTTAGACTTGAATGTTAGGCCTTTGATATGGGAATTTCGTTTAGCCTCTTTCCTTGCACATTCAGACTTCAAATCTGATCCAATTTCAGTTCCTAAGCCTCCTTTTACAAGCTCATGTCCATTCAAGTCATATCCTAGGCTTCCCTGAGGTGGATCACATAATGGTTGACTCTCTTCTTATCTTTAACATGCCCGTGGGTCTCCATCATTCCCTCCCTCCTCAGAAGGACATCCTCGAATCCGCAGTATCAAAGAGGGATAAATCAGATACATTGAATGTAGCACTAACATTACATAGGAGCTAGGCAAATCAAATTTATAAGCATTATTATTAATCCTTTCTAAAACTTCAAAGGGGCCATCTCCCCTTAGTTATCGCTTAGATTTTCTTTGTTTTTGAAACCTCTCCTTTCTCAAGTACACCCAAACCCAATCTCCAGGTTCAAACATAACACGCATTTGGCCTTTATTGGCTTGTTTTGACTATTGTTCATTTCTCCTCTCAATGTTGGCTCCAACTTTAGCATGCAACTCCTGCACAAATTTAGCCTTTCTCATACCGTCAAGGTTAGTAAACTCATTAGAAGGAAATGGAAGAATTTCCAAAAGAGTCAAAGATTAAACCCATAAACAATCTCTAAAGGAGAAAATTGAGTAGAAGAATGAATGGCACGATTATAAGCAAACTTAATGAGTGGAAGACACTTTTCCTAATTCTTCAAGTTCTTTTGGATGATCGTACGCAACAATGTAGTCAAATTTCTATTTACTACTTCAGTTTGACCATCCGTTTGAGGATGTGCAATATTAGAAAACAAGAGTTTAGTGCCAAGTTTATTCTGTAGAGTTCTCCAAAAGTAACTAAGAAATTTCACATCTCTATCACTCACGATAGTCTTTCGCAACCTATGCAATTTTACAACCTCTTTAAAGAACAAATTAGCAACATGAATAGCATCATTGGTTTTAGAATAAGAAATAAAGTGAGCCATCTTGCTAAATCAATCAACCAACACAAAGATGCTATCCCTTCCACTAGATGATCCAGACAATCCAAGCACAAAGTCCATAAATATATCAACCCAAAGATGAGAGGGGATGGGTAAGGGAGAATATAAACCATGTGATTGAACCTTAGATTTTGCATGCCTACAAGTAATACATTTAGCACAAACAGAAACAACATCCTTTCTCATGTTGGGAAAATAAAAATGTTCATGCAAAAGAGCTAAAGTTTTCTCAACACCAAAGTGACCAATCAATCCACCACCATGTGTCTCTCTAACAAGTAATTCATGCATAGAGCAAGATGGAATGTAAAGTTATATTTTTTGAATAGAAATCCATTGTATCTATAGAAATTATCAATGCCATGTTTTTCGCAAGATTTCCAAATTTTGCAAAGTCACAATCAAATTCATACATGCCTTTCAACATCTCAAAACCAAGTAATCTAACGTGCATAGAGGTAAGAAGGGAGTATCTCCTAGAAAGAGCATCAGCCACAACATTTTATTTCCCTTGTTTATGTTTAATAACATAAAGAAAAGTTTCAATAAATTCCAGCCACTTAGTATGTCTCTTGCTCAATTTACCCTGGGAATTTAGAAATTTCGAACTTTCATGATCAGAAAGAAAGATAAATTCTTTTGGCCACAAGTAATGTTGCCAAGTCTCTAAAGACCTTTTTAAAGCATACAACTCTTTATCATAAGTGGAGTAATTCAAAGCAGCACCACTTAATTTTTCACTAAAATATGCAATGGGTTTCAAATCCTGCATTAAAACAGCACTAATGCCTATTCCATAAGTATCACATTCAACCTTAAAAACTTTAGAAAAATCAGGAAGAATAAGAAGAGGAGCATTGGTCAATTTTTTTTCAAGGTGTTAAAAGCACCCCTTTGTGAATCACCCCATTTAAAAATCACATTCGTTTTTAGCAATTCATTCAAAGGGGCAGCAATAGCTGAGAAGTCCTCCACAGATCTCCGATAGAAGCTTTCCAAGCCATGGAAGCTTCGAACGTCATTTGCATTCTTGGAAGTTGGCCATTCTCTAATTGCCTTCAATTTTTCTTCATCAACTTGAAGTCCTTTGGCACCTACAATATAACCAAGAAAAACAATAGTATCCATGCAAAAGGAATATTTTTCTAGATTGGCATAAAGCTTAGTTTCTCTTAAAAGTCCAAACACATCATATAAGTGTTTCACATGATCTTCTAAACTCTTGGAATACACTAGAATATCATCAAAATAGATAACCACATACTTTCCAATAAATGGAAAAAACACATGAATCATCAAACTCATAAAAGTGCTAGGTGCATTAGTCAAGCCAAAAGGCATAACTAACTACTGATACAACCCAAACTTAGTTTTGAAAGCAATTTTAATTTGATGGTACCCACTTCTAAGATCAATTTTAAAAAATATACAAGCACCATGTAACTCATCAAACTTATCATCTAAACGAGGGATAGGGTAATGATATTTCACCTTGATTTATTGATCGCTCTGCAGTTAACACATATTCTCCATTTGCCATCTTTCTTAGGAACAAGTATAACTAGCACAGCACATAGGCTCAAGCTTTCTCTCACAAAGCTATTTTTCATAAGTTCTTCAACTTCTCTTTGGATCTACTTAGTTTCTTCTGGACTGGCTTTATACATAGGCCTATTTGGAATTGAAGCTCCATGAAGGAAGTCTATATGGTGCTCAATGTCTCTTAAAAAGGGCAATCCATTGGGAATGTCCTCCGGAAATAAGTCGTTGAAGTCCTGTAATAAAGACAAAACATTAGATGGCAAAGATGGATCAAGCTCATTAATAGATAGGAAAACACTTTATATAAAAGTATATAAGATTCTTCACATTTTAAAACTCTCTTGATCTCACTTTTTCCAGCAAATAAAGTCACTCCCTTTTCTTCATTTTTCCCACTTGTTTTATTTTCTCTCTCTTTTTCTTTGTTTTTGACCTCTCTTTCTTTCTTTTCTTTTGCTCTTAGTTTGCATTCTTTCTCAATCCTCACTTGATCCTCACAAACTTGAATCGGCCTAAGAGGTTTCAACACAATATTTTTACCATGGAAAGGAAAAGAATAGGAATTTTTGTATCCATCATGCCTAACTTTCCTATCAGACTGCCAAGGCCTACCAAGCAAAACATGTCCAGCATACTGTGCAACATCACATAAAATTTCATCATGATCCTTACCAATACAAAATGCAATCATCACTTTTTTGGTGACTTTCACCTCACCACAATCATTTAACCTTTGCAATTTATATAGTCTAGGATGTTTCAAAATAGGCAAATTAAGCTTGTCAACAAGTAAAGTGCTAGCAACATTGGTACATCTTCCACCATCTACCATCATGCTACAAACTTTCCCATTAATAAGACACCTTGTGTGAAAGATGTGCTCACATTTATCTTCTTCAAAATCTTCTTTTAGTTGATATTAAGAGCATGCCTAACCACAAGGTCTTCACCAACCTCAACATCACAATCAACATTGGAAGCATCCGTCAATGGAGGCACATCATCAAAGTCATCACTGCCACTACTTTCACTAGCAACATCACCATTCTCAAGCAAAATCATAGTTCTTTTGTTAGGGCATTGAGAAGCAAAATGACCAAAATCTTGACATTTAAACCACTGAACTTTATAAGAAGTGTTAGAAGAAGAAGAGGGTTTATAGTCATTTTTACCCTTAGGATTCTGTAGAGAATTTAGGCTTACTTTCCTCCTTTGACTTGATGTTTCACTAGGATTTGAAGAACTTGTTAGACACCTTCAAGCTTTTCTTCCAAGAACTCATTCCAGCACCATTTTGGATCTTTAATTGCTTTTCTACAATGATGGCCTTATGCAACAACTCATCCATATCTAGGAACTTTTGTAGCTTTACAATGGAAGCAATTTCAGGGTGCAAACCATCAAGAAATCTTCTCATGGTAGGTTCCATGTCTTCCTCAACACTGGCCCTAATCATGATGATCTCCATCTCTTGGTGGTGCTCTTCAACACTCATAAATCCTTGCCTAAATCTTTGCAGCTGCTTGAACAAGTGTCAATTGGAGCAAAGCACTTTCTCATGATGGCTTTCATTTCTTGCGATATGCGTATTAGTCTTTCATCATTCGCCTTCTATTTACTTGCAATTGATCCCACCAAATACTAGCATAGTCACAAAATTCAACAACAGTAAGTTTTATCTTATTCTCTTCACTATATATATGACACTCAAATACATGTTCTATTTTTCTCTCCCACTCTAAATATAATTCAGGGTCATTTTTTCCTTTAAAAAAAGGATTTTTAATTTTATGTTGTCAAGTTCATCATGAGAAGGTGCTTGTCTATCTCTCCTAGTTTTGGGGCCTTCATCCTCGGATTGCACATCTTCATCTTCTTCATGGAACGTCCTTCTAGGACCTTTGGAGTTTGAACATATTTAGCTCCTTCTCATGATGAACTTGACAACATAATGTACCATCCCACACTAATCATAGTTACCATGATGAACATATTTACAAGAAGGACGTTCCATGATAATATACCATCCCACACTAATCATAGTTACCATAGGTTACATATATAATATACCATCCCATACTAATCATAGTTACATATTGCAGTGTGGCTAGATTGAGTATCCCCAATCATGGACATTCCATACAAACTAATCCATCAAAAGGTATACCTCTAGTGATTATACAATATGAGGGATAATGTACACCTATTATCCCTCATATTTTATAATCACCCTTGTAACCATGCATGTACGTTATTGGGTATAATCATTGCATGTACCTAATTCTTGAGTATAATGTACCCAAAAGACATAACCAATTATAGTTTATATACCAGATGTTTATAATAGTTACATACGGGTATGCCTGTTAGCCAGGTGGTATATATATCTCCATCACTAATCCTACTTTTACTCTTGTACTTCACTTCTTAGGTATGGTATGGCAACTATTTATAAAGTGATAATATATCATCAAACCATATAGAGGTGCAATATTAGAGGGGTGTATCCATGGATATGACCTACATGGTTACTTACCTTGTTTGTATTATACTATAATGATATGGGTATACCTATATCATTATATAAATATCTAATTATATAATGATATAGGCATAGCCATAACATTATAGTATGCATTATATTTAACCATGTTACTTGGAAGGTATATCACATCCTAGCAAGACTACTTACCATATAGTATCCAACTATACCTAATTATACTCATGTGATAATCCATATAAACAAGTGGATGAATGTCACTATTATAAGTACCATCCATTGCCACATAATGTCTCCATGGTATGAATGGGTTACCTGACATATGCATAGATATCATGATTAGAGGTGTTGGCACATATGTAGCTATAAATCCCTACTGGATTTGTATGGCTATGTTGCTATGTATGGAACATAGCCATACATAGCAACATGACTCATGGCCTTGTACTAATTATATGACCATCTCACATGTAATTAACATAATTATGATAACCCATATATGGGTCCCTTTTTTTTCAAAAAAATAGGAGAATTGACTGTGACACTTTCACTAAAAAGAATCCTTTTGTAGCAAATAATTTCCTGAATCACTTCAGATGGCTATATATTTTTGTGGAGAGGAAGAAAAATGTGTTATGAGTTTGTTGGTTAAAAATCAAGTCATTTGGAGTTCGGAAGAAGAAGTTATAGCCAAAAGAATAAAGGATGTCCAAAACTGTAAAATAGCATCATGCACTACCTTTTATTCCAACTTCTTCTAGCTCTTCCCAAAATAAACCTTTGGGTCAATCTTTCATGGTCATTTTGACAAGGAATATGAAGGATTTAGGCAAAAAATTCTTCTAAAACATTGTTCCTTTCTGCCTTAAGGTTATAATGAAGCTAAGTTTATGCAATTTTGTTTAGTATTCTGCAAGTTATACTAAAAACACTATAGACTATTCCCAAACCACGATAGAATCCCAAAGTCAACTTCAAGCTAAATTTTGAAATTCTTAAAGATAGAATTAAATTTCGATTTCTGCATGAAAAATATATCCCTATGTCTCTAGTTTACTCTAAATCAAACTCCATCTAATTTTTATATTCACAAATCAAGTTATACCCTAAATACAGATGTATATTCAGTAAAATACTGCATATATCTTATTCCAATGACTATAATCCTTCATCTTCTTAATCATATCACCGAATTTGCTTCTTCTTTCACCACCTACACATGCATCAACACCATTTATGCATGAAGCAATTCACAAGCTTGAAAATGTACACCTTTTATGCATGCATCTAGTTACAAACATTAAAACCTCAACAAAAATCATTTACACTATCATAAAACTTAAAGCATTACTTAATTGGTTTATACTTCACACTTTAGAAAAATTCCATAACTTATCAAATTTTTGGTGGAAAGAGTCAAAGATACAGAGAGTCAACTAAAAACCCAAAATGCGTTGGAGTGATTCAGGTCTTGTTTTTGTAAGGTGAAAAGTTGGTAATTTAACCAAAAGTAAAAATACATAAATGAGCAAGAAGAGAGGTTTGATGGTGGAGAGTTTCGGTGAAGCAAACAAACAAGAAGGAGGTCTTTATGTTTTTGGTGAAACCAAGGAACAGTTGCAGAAACATTCTTTTCCTAATGACTAGGTGTCTCTCTTAAGGCTTGACACATGTCTCCAATGCATGTGTTACATGTGTCCTCCAAGTAAGGCTACCAATTGTCACTTAACTCTTCATCCACATGTCACACATTAATTGATCCATTTGGCACCCCATAATTTATCCATTTGTCAATTAATAAAATTTTTCTTATTTCAATATTTTTCCTATTATTAAATACCTCAAATTTTCAATAACTTACCTAAAATTTACCAAAATTTCGAAATAACAACTATTATCACCAAATAAAGTTTGTAACACAATTATTCCAAAATTCACACTTTAATCACATTAAAAATTAATTATACCCAGAAAAATATCAATGAATACATGTACAATTATTTCATGAATGACAACATTATTCACGTGCATGTGTATGCCATATAATGCATGAAATGCATTTCTAAATTCTCAGTAAATTTTTATATAAAGCATCCTAGGGTTCCAAGCCTAATAATGGGTTAATGTGATGTTACAATGTATATACATAATATATATAATTTGAGATATTAAACTACGTTGACCATGATAATATTGGAGAAACCATCCACTATAATTACAATAATTATTTAATAATTATACAATCATATGTACTCATGGACATTTTACATACCCATGAGTAAAATATCCACTTGATAGTTACATTGTGAGGCTATACACATACAAATATCTGTTTAAATGGGTATTGTGGTGATAGGGACATTGTGTATGTACCTTACAATACTATATATTATACCCTATTGGTACATTAAATGTTGTCACCCTTTATATATATTGTACAAATGTAACTTGGTACATTACATCACCTTTGTACAGACTACAATATGTAATATAGACGTACGTAATATATCCCACCATAGGTATTTGGCCACATCTATAGTATGACATTTGAGTAATTTGGTTAAATATATGATATTATCATGTGGATGGATGTGGTCCCATCCACATGATAATATCATATGTTTAACCAAATTACTCAAATGTCATACTATAGATGTGGCCAAATACATGTGGTGATAATATATACCATACATAAGGCTATATTATGAGCATATAAAAATGGGTTATCATTTTGAGACTACCCCAATGCAAGGAGTATGTCTTAACCATAGTTTGATACCAATGCAACTAAATAGTATATCAGGTAATACATAACATAATACAAATTGGTACCATTCTAGAATCACTGGATGTATATATTAAGGATAGGCACTCCTTATATGTTACAATAATGGTTGGTTATATCAATTCCTATTATGAATACCAAAGGATGCTAAGTAGTTCAAACAAAAATGACTGCATTTAGAGGTAATTGGTTATAGCTAGTAACCTACCTGATGTTATCACATAGGCATATATAGCATTTATCCAAAGTATACCACTACCCCTTATCCCTATACCTTAGATGGTCAATATGTATAGGGATAAGGGGTAGTGTAATGATGAGTTGCTTTTTACCAAACATGTAACCCAACACACCTAATCCAGAGATGTACATGATGGTTACATATTAAGGTGTACACAAACACTATATGGTTAATTGTACCACATATAGGTACAATAAGTATAGATGGTAACACCAAATGGACAAATAATACACTTGTATTGTACATATATTGGTACCATCTATAGGTGGACTACATAGATTTATATATAACATGTACCTGATACCTAAAAGTGATAATATTATGCTAGATTACATACCATGGACCATTTTACTCTCAACAACCCCATTTTGACATTAATAGCCAAATTATAGTTAACCACAATGTGAGATGTGTGTACCGATGTAGCATGATGATATACTTGCCATCATATGTGACAAATATATATAACATTTAATTTGTATATCACAGTAATCTAGGATGTATAGGTTCATATGCAGGATCTTAACATAAAGGATGTTATGTTAAAATAACATTTATACCATATAAGCTGTAATATCTTTAGTGGGTATGTCCTGTATATCAATAAGACATATGTGGTATACAACCATGGTCATAGGCCTCACATCCTTTATAACCATATGTATGTATACACAATGTTTGTTACAATTTGAGCCATGCATTAGTTTTATCTCCGGCGAGTTTGTCTGAGAACGGTGAGAATAGAGTTCCTGCAAGTGTTGTATATAACCAGTTATGTATATGAATATATACCATATCCATATAACACTGGCTAAGTATATAATTATTGACACCTTGTACCTATTGCTGTAGTTATCCCTATGTTGTACATTGTGTATACCTTACACTCAGATCATGATACTCCATTTACGTATGTTGGTATTACCTAATATAGTCATTTACTTTCATACCATACTAGTATGTCCATATTACTAGCATTATGTAATGACCATATTGATAAAACATCCCATGTGGTCACACATACCAAGCCACACTATTTCATGACTCATAGCATACAATGTTGTAAAAGGTTTCCATATTACCATGTCAAATGGTACCTTTCAATAAGTTTAGTTGATGGAATAAATGTATAAATAATTGGAAATGATGTAGGTAGTCATAAATAATGTAGATACTACCATTAGGATATATCCCAAGACATACATCACGTTTGGCTTGGTATACATGATATGTATATGCATAACATGTAACCCATGTACATATATATCAAATGTATTACCATGCTATCAGAGGTTACACTTATCCCAATTACACCCACATAATTATGGTACCATATACCAATCCACGTATGGTATCAAACACTATAAGCAGTGAGGGTATGGCGTACTATGCATACATATGGTATATTGATGGGAGACCTAATGGGAACTTATCTTAGAGAACCTTCAATAAGATGGAACTATGCCTGGGAACGACTAGAATAAAACACACACAGAAGCACAAGAAACAAAATTGAAAAGATAGAAATAGAAAACAAAGAGAGAAGGGGTTAGAAGAATGTTGGTCAATGGAAAGATAAGAGAAGTCTCTTAGAACCCTAGCAAGAATGTTGGTCAATGGAAAGAACCCTAAGAGAACTTGTCTCTTAGAACTCTAACCTTGGGATGCTAAAAAAAAGACCACTCCTTCGATAAGTTAAGTATTCTCAAAGCATACGAAGAAAGCAAGAATGCTCCCAATAATACTTAATAGTATTTCTAAATGAAAATCGCCTTCAAAAGTACAAAGAGGATGCCTATTTATACGAAAACTTCCTAACTTAATATCCTAAAGAATAAACTAAATAAAAGGAAACAAATCAGTCCTTAAAATGAAACAAATAAACTTAGAAAGGTGCAACTAGATGACCATCTTTCAGGGAAAACAAAAAGAAACTAATTAAAACATGATCTGAATATATTGTACCTTATAGATCACGTCCTTCTCCTTATTTTTAACTGGCACATTGTTATCACATAGTATTTTAAGTGAGTTCTCCCAATTGGACTTCATGTGGACCTTTTGACACTTTATGTTGGGCTTCAAGGAGTAAGACAATGCCTCTTGGACCTTTATGAGATGAAATCTGACTCAACAACATGGGTTCTATCTCTTGAAGGTCTTGGATCAAACAATTCAATGCTTGCTTCATTGCTTTGGCCCTAGTTCTTGTCATTGGGCCTCCAACATCTTGTAATGGATCTTTAGGAACATTAGACTTGAATGTTGGGCCTTTGATATGGAAATTTCGTTCAGCCCCTTTCCTTGCACATTCATACTTCAAAAATGATCCAATTTCAGCTCATAAGCCTCCTTTTGCAAGCTCATGTCCATGCAAGTCATATCCTAGGCTTCCTTGAGGTGGATCATACCATGTACGCTTCTCTTTTTTTCTTTCACATGCCCATGGTTCTCCATAATTCCCTCCCTTGTCGAAAGGATTCTTCCTTGAATCTGTAGCATCAAAGAGGGATAAATCAGATACATTGAATGTAGCACTAACATTACCATAGGAGTTAGGCAATTCAATTTTATAAGCATTATCATTAATCGTTTCTAAAACTTGAAAGGGTCTATCTCCTCTTAGTTTACAACATAGATTTCCGTTTTTTTGGAAACCTCTCCTTTCTTAATTGCACCCAAGCCCAATCACCGGGTTCAAATATAACACACCTTCGACCTTTATTGGCTTGCTTTGATTATTGTTCATATCTCCTCTCAATGTTGGATCTATCTTTAGCATGCAACTCCTACAAAAATTTAGCCTTTTTCATACCATCAAGGTTAGTAAACTCCTTAGAAGGCAATGGAAGTATTTCCAAAGGAGTCAAAGGATTAAACCCATAAACAATCTCAAAAGGAGAAAATTGAGTAAAAGAATGAATAACATGATTATAAGCACGCAACAATGTAGTCAAAGTTCTATTGACCACTTCAGTTTCACCTTCCGTTTGAGGATGTGCAATAGTAGAAAATAAGAGTTTAGTGCTAAGTTTATTCCATAGAGTTCTCTAAAAGTGGCTAAGAAATTTCATATCTCTATCACTCACTATAGTCTTTGGCAACCCATGCAATCTTACAACCTCTTTAAAGAACAAGTTAGCAATATGAATAGCATCATTGGTTTTAAAACAAGCAATAAAGTGAGCCATCTTGCTAAATCAGTCAACTACCACAAAGATGCTATCCTTTCCACTAGATGATCTAGACAATCCAAGCACAAAGTCCATAGATATATCAGACCAAGGATGAGAGGGGACGGGTAAGGGAGAATATAAACCATATGATTGAACCTTAGATTTTGCATGCCTACAAGTAATGCATTTAGCATAAACAGAAACAACATCCTTTCTGATGTTAGGCTAAGAAAAATGTTCATGCACAAGAGCTAAAGTTTTGTCAACACCAAAGTGAGATCAATCCATCACCATGTGTCTCTCTAATAAGTAATTCACGCATAAAGCAAGATGGACTGCAAAGTTTATCTTTTTTGAATAGAAATCCATCAAATCTATAGAAATTATCAGTACCATGTTTTTCACAAGATGTCCAAATTTTTGCAAAGTCACAATTAGATTCATAAATGCCTTTCAATATCTCAAAACCAAGTAATATAGCATGCAGAGAGGTAAGAAGAGAGTATCTCCTAGAAAGAGCATCAGCCACAACATTTCCTTTCCCTTTTTTATATTTAATAACATAAGGAAAAGTTTCAATAAATTCCAACCACCTAGCATGTCTCTTGTTCAATTTACCCTGGGACTTTAGAAATTTAAAACTTTCATGATTATAATGAATGATAAATTCTTTTGGCCACAAGCAATATTGCCAAGTGTCTAAAGACCTTTTTAAAGCATATAACTCTTTATCATAAGTGAAGTAATTCAAAGCAGTACCACTTAGTTTTTCACTAAAATAAGCAATGGGTTTCGAATCCTGCATTAAAACAGTACCAATGCCTATTCTATAAGCATCACATTCAACCTTAAAAACTTTAGAAATATTAGGAAGAATAAGAAGAGGAGCATTGGTCAAATTTTCTTTCAAGGTTAAAGCTACCTCTTGTGAATCAACCCATTTAAAAATCACATTCTTTTTTACCAATTCATTCAAAGGGGCAACAATAGTAGAGAAGTCCTTCACAAATCTCCAATAGAAGCTTGCCAAGCCATGGAAGATTTGAATTTCATTTGCATTCTCGGGAGTTGACCATTCTCTAATTGCCTTCACTTTCTCTTCATCAACTTGACTTCCTTTAGCACCTACAATAAAACCAAGAAACACAACAGTATCTATGCAAAAGGAACATTTTTCCAAATTGGCATAAAGCTCATTTTCTCTTAAAAGTCCAAGCACATCATGTAACTGTTTCACATGATCATCTAAACTCTTGGAATACTCTATAATATCATCAAAATAGACAACCACATACTTTCTAATAAATGGATGAAACACATGATTCATCAAACTTATGAAAGTACTAGGTACATTAGTCAAGCCAAAAGGTATTACTAACCACTCATACAACCCAAACTTAGTTTTGAAAGCAATTTTCCACTCATGACCCTTTTTCATGAGAATTTGTTGGTACCCAATTCTAAGATAAATTTTAGAAAATATACAAGTACTATGTAACTCGTCAAGCATATCATCTAAACGAGGGATAAGGTAATGATATTTTACTGTGATTTTATTGATGGCTCTGCAGTCAACACACATTCTCCATTTTCCATCTTTCTTAGGAACAAGTATAACTGGCACAGCACATGAGCTCAAGCTTTCTCTCATAAAACTCTTTTTCATAAGCTCTTCAACTTGTCTTTAGATCTCCTTAGTTTCTTCTGGATTAGTTTTATACACAGGCCTATTACGAATTAAAGCTCTAGGAAGGAAGTCTATATGGTGCTCAATGCCTCTCAAAGGGGGCAATCCATCTGGAATGTCATCCAAAAATAAGTCGCTGAAGTCCTATAACAAAGATAAAACACTAGATGTCAAAGATGGATCAAGCTCATTAATAGTTAAGAAAACATTTTTATATAAAAATTTATAAGATTCTTCACATTTTAAAGCTCTCTTGATCTTACTTTTTTCAGCAAATAAAGTCACTCTCTTTCTTCATTTTTCCCACTCATTTTATTTTCTCTCTCTTTTTCTTTCCTTTTGACATCTCTCTCTTTCTTTTCTTTCGCTCTCAATTTGCATTCTTTCTCAATCCTCAATTGATCCTTATAAGCTTGAATCAGCCTAAGAGGTTTTAGCACAATATTTTTACCATGGAAAAGAAAAGAATAGCAATTTTTGTATACATCATGCCTAACTTTCCTATCAAATTGCCAATGCATACTAAGCAAAACATGTCCAGCATACATAGGTGCAACATCACATAAAACTTCATCATGATACTTGCCGACAGAAAAAGCAATCATCACTTGTTTGGTGACTTTCACCTTACCACAATCATTTAGCCATTGCAATTTATATGGTTTAGGATATTTCAAAATAGGAAAATTAAGCTTGTCAACAAGTAAAGTGCTAGCAACATTGGTACAACTTCCACCATTTATGATCATGCTACAACTTCCACCATTTATGATCATGCTACAAACTTTACCATTAATGAGACACCTTGTATGAAAGATGAGCTCAAGTTTCTCTTCTTCAAGATCTTCTTTTGGTTGGATATTAAGAGCACGCCTAGCTACAAGTGCTTCACCAACTTCAGCATCACAATCAATATTGGAAGCATCCGTCAATGGAGGCACATCATCAAAATCATCACTGTCACTACTTTCACTAGCAACATCACCATTCTCAAGCAAAACATAATTCTTTTGTTAGGGCATTGCGAAGCAATATGACCAAAACCTTGACATTTAAAGCATTTGACTTTATAAGAAGGATTAGAAGAAGAAGAGGGTTTAGAGTCATTTTTACCCTTAGGATTAGAGTAGAGAATTTAGGCTTTCTTTCCTCCTTTGGCTTGATGTCTCCCTTGGATTTGAGGAAATTTTTGGAGTCCTTCAACCTTTTCTTCCAAGAACTAGATCCAGTATCATTTTGGATCTTTAATTGATTTTATACCATAATGGCCTTATGCAACAACTCATCCATGTCAAGGAAATTTTGCAGTTCTACAATGGAAGCAATTTTAGGGCGCAAAGCATTAAGAAATCTTCTCATGGTAGCTTCAATGTCTCCCTCAACATTGGCCCTAATCATAATGATCTCCATCTCTTGGTGGTAATCTTCAACACTTCTAGATCCTTGCGTTAATATTTGCAGCCGCTTAAACAGGTCTCGATAGTAATGACTTGGAATAAAACCATTTCTCATGATGGCTTTCATTTCTTGCCATGTGCATATTGGTCTTTCATGATTCTGCCTTCTATTTACTTGCAATTGATCCTACCAAATACTAGCATAGTCACAAATTTCAATAGCAGCAAGTTTTATCTTTTTCTCTTCACTATATGTATGACACTCAAATACACGTTCTATTTTCCTCTCCCACTCTAACTACGATTCAGGATCACTTTTTCCTTAAAAAGAAGGGATTTTCAATTTTATGTTGTCAAGTTTATTACAAGAAGGAGTCTGTCTTCCTCTCCTAATATTGGGGCCTTCATCCTTGGATTGTACATCTTCATCTTCTTCATGGAACTTCCTTCTAGGACCGTTGGAGTTTGACGTGGATTGGATGTCATACAATCTAGCATTCAACCTTCAGAATTGATCTTGCACAGCCTTCATAAAGACGTTGAGATCTTGCTTATATGATTCATCTTCTTGAGACATGTTTATAAACTGCAAAATGTTAGTGAACAACAAAAACAATATGGACCTCACCACTCAACCTCTCGTGTATACACGCAATGGATGCCAAACCATTTGTATATCACACAAAGATTGGCTTTTTTTCTATAATGCAAACACTCTTTCCTTTTCCCACTCAACTTGCTTTCTACAGTATCCTTATTTGAAACAAGATACAATCAAATAAAAGCAATCAAACCAAGTGGCAGCCAAGACTAGAATCCCAAAATAAAATTCTCAAAGAATCCAAAAGGGGAAATAGGG
>JANZXR010001403.1:0-17357 GCA_027575705.1 Erythroxylum echinodendron | reverse complement strand
ATTTAATTCAATTAATTAGAAATTTATATGAAAAGTTAATAAGTTAACAAGTTAAAAATTATTGTTAAAATTATGAACTACATTAATTACAAATTTTTAACTTAAATTATTTATTAATTTTTTAATAAATAATTATTTTTTGTAGTAGGGGGGCCACGGGCCATAGGCAGGTCGAACCGGCCCACGGTTCATGCATACTTGGCCAGTGGCCCAGCCCATGGGCCGGTCAAATCGGGCCAAAAACCTTTGACCAGCCCATAGGCAGGGCCGGGCTGGGCTCGCCGGGCCCATTTTGACAAGCCTAGTGTTAAGGATAGAAAATAGGTTAAAAAAATAAAACTACTCTTAAATTTTAGAAACTTAAAAAAAATCATTAATCTTAAAAATTCTCAAAACAACTCTTTTTTTATTTTAATTTTTTCCCGTAAAATCACTTTTCTTAGACGACGATTAAAAACAATGATAAAACACATACAGTATGAACATAAGATGTAGAGTAGTCAAATGTCACTAATATAGTCATTCAACTTAGCTCTTAAACTCGATTTAAATAATTTAAGTTTAATTTTAATTAATAATTTCAGATAATTATAATAAATTATTAGATTGAATCATATTTAATTAGTTTGATTCGAATTTAAAAACTAGGTTGAATCATTATGAAAACAATATTTGGTTAGTCTATGTATGATGTTTATATTACTTGTATTTTACCTGTATTTTGTAGTTATCTTTTAACCGAAGTCTAAAAGAATATGTTTTTCTAAAAAATTGATAACTGAAAAGAGTTTTTCTAGAATTTTAAAGATTATGATATTTTTTTAAGACTTTTTAAACTGTGAAGGAGGTTTATGTCTTTTATCTTAGAAAACATAACAAGCTAACAAACTTAACAAAATTGAGGACTAATTTTATCATAAGAAACTTAGGGATTAGCTTTATATCCTCTCTCAATTTGAGTAGGTTTCTCAAAAACCCTCAATTTGCATTTCTTTTAATGAAATTTGTGCTTTTGATGTAGGCTTTGTTAAGATATCAACAATTTGATCTTTGGTTGAAAGATATTGCTCATGAATTCCCTACTTAGACACTTTATTATGAACATAATGGAAATCAATTTTCAAGATGCTTAAATGAAAAATGAGCATAATTATAAGATATGTAGTTGACAAATAATCACATGACAATGGAACCATACCTGTCTCTTTGAGAAGAGATTGGAGCCATTGAACTTCACAAATTGTTATTGCAATACCTCGATGCCTATATAGAAGAATAAGCAATGACCTTTTATTTCTTGAATACCAAGCAATTATTTTCGATCCAATATAAATAGTTAGGCCTATTATTGATTTTCAATCATTCTTATTATCACCCTAATTTGCATCATATTAGATGGTAACCTGAAAATTGATTGCTGCCACAAGAAACTACCAAGAATTTATGATCCCTTAAAGATTCTTTGGTATCTGTTTGACTTGTATATAATGACACTTCAATGATTCATGCATATACAAAGATATTTTGTTAACCTCATGAAAAATATTAGGACAAGATAGTAATTAAAGTCCACCCACCATACTTCGAATGATTATTTAAGAGCTCAGTGTGTGATGAAATTAATAAATATTTTAAAATATTTGCTTTATATAACAATTTAGGAATATATATATTTAGCTTAAGAGATAAAAACACTTATCTTTGTCTAAGAAGCTTCCACACCAAGAAAATAACTCAAATATTCCAATTTTTTTAAAAAGAGCTTAAGTTGTAACCTATTAATAATATGATGACTAAATGACTTGTTGCTTGTAACCAAAATGTTATCCACATAGATGAGGGAAAAAACTACTGTATACGCGTCTTATAAAAATAGAAGGAGCTATCAGTTTTGGAGCCTCAAAAATAAAGAGAGAATAATTTCTTGATGAGATACTTATACCATTGCCCTATAGTATGTTTGAGGCTATAGATAGAGTTGTTTAATTTGCAAACATAATATGGCAAGTCAAGCTACTTAGAGCCTTGTGGTTTCTTCATAAACACATCTTTATCAACTATGCCACGCAAAAATACATGAGACACATCATATTGATCAACATGTCAATTGTTCTTTACTACAAGATTGAAGGTCTCTTTGTAATTGATGTCAAGTCATTGATAGAGACCTTTAAGCAACAAAACGTGTCTTATATCGATTAACATAATCATTCTTATCCAATTTAATTTAAGAAACCCACTTGTTGCTAATTAAGTTTTGGTTTGGTGATGAAAGGACAAGGGTCAATGTATTGTTGACAAGTATGACACTAAATTCTTCTTAAAGTGCCTTCTCCATAGAGGACTTTTAACTACTCGACTATAACAAATAGGTTCTTCAAGTATAAGAACTATTGGGCACCTATTATTTTATTCAAATAAATCAACTATTAAGGGTAGTCTAGTAGATGTGGTGTGATGTGTAGGAATTTAAGGAGATGAGTCATGGTTGAACAAGTTGTATTGGGGGATGATTGCGGAGCATTGGGATTATTCAGTACAGTGGATGGTGTAAGGTTGGATTTAGGTATGTTGAGTTCATGTAATGAAGCTGGTGATTGTGTATTTGATGGAGGAGTGTTAAGTTAAGTAGTTTGACTGATGTGGTTATGTTTGATTGGGAATTACTATTTATAGCAGAAGGGGAAGAAGGAATGTGGTTGGAAAAAATAAAGGTAGCAGGACTGGTGTTGTTGAAAGAGGACCATAAATTGGAGCAATATGTGAAGCACCGTCATCAATTTGTTTGAAAATGAATGTCTGTTTAACAAACACGATAGATATAAGGCAACAAATTTTCTTAAGAAAAAGTCAAACAAATATAACCTTTATTTATTTTGCTATAAAATAATTGTGTATACCCTATAAAACACAAAATTTAAAATAATACAATAATTTATTAGGGGATTACGCAATCATGGATCATAAAGATAGCTATAGGCATAAAATGTATCATAATTAGGATTTTGTTGAAATAAATTATGATAGGGAATAAAATTATTTAACCTGAGGGTGGACATTCTATTCATTAGATAAACCAATGTATCCAATGCATCATTCTAGAATTCATGTCATACACAAAAATGATGTAATAAGAATAAACTAGTCTCTACAATATGTCTATGCTTCCTTCAGTTCACTCATTTTGTTTAAGGATTTAGGACATGAAGATCTTTACATAATACTATTCTCTAGCAAATTGAAAGTTAAGGCTTAATATTTACCAACCCATTCTGTTTGAAAAGAATTAATAAAACATTGGAAAAAATTTTAACCAAATGATGAAATTTAATAAAGACATTACTAACTTCAGACTTAAATTTGAGAAAATAAATCCAAGTGTATTTGCTATAACGATCATAAAGCAAAAATAATAATAAAGAAAATGTGCTCATAAATCTAAATATATAAACTCTAATAGACTTTTTTTGTAATATAATTGGACTTAGAAAAGATAACTTATGACTCATATTAATACAAAAAATCATGACACAAATTAGAGACTTTATTGTTAACAAACTGAATTTTATTATTATGTAAAACATTATAGGAAATGCGCATAATGAGGATGTCTTTTTTGAATGCTATGTAGAGAGAGTGTAAGAATGAGCATAAATAGGAGAGCTTGGTTAATGACGGGTTTAAGCAGCATAGTGTACAACCCATATTCATTTTGGCTTATATGCAACCATTTCTTCATGTGAAATCCTTAATTGTAAAATGGTTAGCGAAAAATTGAATAGACGTATTATTAAATTTAGTAAAAGAATAAACATAAAGTAAGTTGTGAGATTGTGGAACATATAAACTATCACCCTAATGAAAAGTACAACTAGATTGACAATAAGAAGAGCCAATATTAGAGATTGGGATTGTTTTACCATTGCTAATTTAGATTTATTAAGGCCTTCATGATATTAATATATTATGTAAAATAGTTAATATTACGTGTAAGATGATGCTTTGCTCTAGTGTCTAAGATCCATTAACATTTCAATAAAGGGTTGGATGTAGAAAAATTGGCATCTGAACTAAAAGTGTATGGTTAGTGTTGATTAAACCTTGAAGTTAGATGTTGTCTAGTTGAATAACTGTCGTCACCTCTAGTATGACATATATAGGTTGAAAAATCAATTGATGATCCTTACGTACGGCCACCTTTAGTATGACATGTGTAGGTTGAAAAATCAATTGATGATCTTTGTGTACCAACAGCTCCTTGATGATAAGAATATCATATTAATGGACTGTTATTAAAAAAAAAAGGTATTTTTATCCCTGACCACGATTCTAACTACTATGACCTCAATATTATGTTATTAGGATAGCAAATCCTAAAGTGCTCAACCTTTTGAGATTTTTTCTATTTAGTGCCTTAACTTTTAAAATTTTCATTTGAGTGACTAACCCTTTAAAATATTAACAATTCAGTTCAAAATGTTAGTTTTTGCTAATGTGGCCAATAGATGAACCTTTACATGGCATTTATTAGACATGTCACATCATTAAAAATAATATTTTAAACTAAATTGCTAAAAAGGTTGGTCAGTGAATTCAAAATTTTAAAAGCTTAGATAGTAAATTGAAAATACTCTTAAAAGAGTAGTTACTTTTGAATATGTTATCTCCTATGTTATCTAGCACCGAACGAAGAAAAAGATTGTTGATTGTTAATATAATGGGATGTTGGTTACACAACTTCCTTTGATAATACATCATTAGACGAACTTTTTTGTTCATTTAATAGTAACCCAAACAAATCACCACAAGAAATAGGGTCAATTCACTATTTTAAACTGTGAATAAAGGGTCTATATAATTTTCTAAGGCCATTAACTATCACGTGTATAATATCATTTTCAAGAACCTTATGTTGCAAAGTTACAAGTTGATCAAACATTACCTTAAGCCAACTAGATTGACAATAAGAAGAGCCAATATCAGAGATTAGGATTGTTTTACTATTGCAAATTTAGATTTGTCAAGGCTTTAATGCTCACAACGTGGTGTAAGATATTTAATATTAGGTTTAAGATGATGGGTTGTTCCATTATCCAAGATGCATTAATGTTTCAGTAAGGGTTTAGGTGTGGAAAAATTGGCATATGACCTAAAGGTATGTGGTTGTTGTTGATTGAACCTTGAAGTTTGGACATTGTCTGGCTGAATAAAGTATGGCATATCTAGGTTGAAAAATCAATTGATGATCCTTGTGAACCAACAGCTCCTTGATGATGAGAATATTATGTAAATAGGCTACCTTTAAAATAGGTTGAATAGGTATTTCAAACCTGGCCAACATTTTAACTACTACAACCTTTATAGGTAAAAATATGTCATCCGGAACCATTCCTAAAGTATTCAACTTTTGAGTTTTTTTTTAAAATTGAGTGCCTGAGCTTTTAAATTTTTCAATTGAGTGACCAATTTTTGAAAATCTTAATAATGCAATTCAAAGTGTTAGTTTTTAATAACGTGGACAATAAATAGGTATTCACGTGACATTTAGTAGATATACCATGTCATCAAAAATAACCTTGTAAACTGAATTATTAAAGTTTCAAAAAGTTAGTCACTCAATTTTGTTTACCACTAGAACTAGAAGAAAAAGATTGTTGATTGTTGATTGTTGATTGTTGATATAATTGGATGTTGGTTACACAACTTCCTTTGATAATACTTCATTAGACAAATTTTCTTCAACATTTAATAGTAACCCAAACAATTCACCATAAGAAATATGATCAATTCACTATTTTAAACCATGAACAAAGTGGCGATATAATTTTCTAAGGCTATTAACTATCACATGTATAATATAATTTTTAGTTACCCCATGTTACAAATTATAAGTTGATCAAACATTCCTTTAGCCTACTGTATTATATTATGTAATAGTCTCATTGTTCTCTTTTTTCAAAAAATAAAAATTGGACGTAATGCTTCAAACTTGAGCTCATGAACCTAAGGCATAAGTCGTTGAAAGCTTCTCCTAAGGATGTCTTACCGTTGTTGCATCTATAATTTATGGCATAAAACTTTTTGTCATAGGTCTAATGATCTAACTTAGCATCAATTGATTCATTTAAAACTAGGTTTCAAAAAGAGGTTAGGGTTACTATTGATCATTTTTTCCAAGGTGTTTTTGTGCCATCTATATGATGTGATAAATTGTAACTATTTAGCAAAGGAAGGAATTATGCTTGCCAAATAAATACTTGTGAGAATTAAGTTTAATAGGAAGCTGGTGAGTAAAGTTAGGTAAGGATGTGACTGTCAGTACGCCGGAAGTGGTTGTAGTAGAGGTAGGAACTACAACTCTTTAATATGAAAATCTAAAGGACAAAATATAAAGGCTAATTTTATCATAACAGCAAAAAAATTTAATAGTATTGCACTAATTTATATGTTAATTGTACAAGTTAATTTCTTCATCACAAATTCTATGAACAAACAAAAACTAAGAATTTAAAATCGCTTTATTCTTTTTAGATTCTTAAAGACTTTACTTAAATCTTGGCTTAATTCTCAATATCAATTTTACTATTACCTCTAAACTGAAGCATATATCGTATTTAAAACATCATAGTTTTTGCTTTTCTCTCGCTATGATTCTTCAACTAATTTATTATTAAATTATGTGAAAGTTGAAATGATCAATCTTTGTTTCAACCACTTTTACACTTAATCTTTTGAAATCTTTAGGAGTTTGACACTATGCAAAGTTTTTAATATATATATGAGTTTTTCTCTTTATAACACATACTGCAATTGCAGAACCAAGACAAAAAATTGAAGAACAGAGTGCTTCTTACTTTTTCATTGCATTAAAAAGCTATATACAAAATATGAAGTCTTATTCATGTGCAAGAAATGCCATGATTAGAAAATATCTCAAAAATATCAAATAAAAGATGTGAAAATCTCAATGACAACATATAAAATTGAATTCTATTATATAATTATGAGAAAATCTACTAATCTCATATTTAAACTATTTTTGCATAAATCAATTCATTGGTACTGAATTATAATGTATGCTAATTAAACAAATCGACTTCTTCATCATAAAGTTGATGCTATTAAAGATTATCATTTCATTTAGAATTTTGATAATTATAGTTGATCTAACACAGTCGTGTAGTATACATATTCTTCTTTAAAATTATAAATTAAAGATACCGTTAAGTACAAGAATAATTTCGATACCGTATCATGTGATAGAACAAACGTTCGTTAATACATGACATAGAAGGCATATGTTTATATCCTATTTTTCTGTGAAAACAATTTGTTTCTTATGTAATAAAGCTGAATTAAACTTTAAAGAAATGATTACTTTCATTTTTCTTGGAAATAATCAACGCCGACACTGCCAAGCGACAAAAGTTCCCATTTATTTTGAACAGTAAGAACAATATTTCTTTGACTCGATACACATCTTGCGTATTCCTAATGCTTCATACAAAACACAGGCTCTTATCTTAGCAGCTTCGGATACAACAGCCGTCACGTTGACATGGGCTCTGTCTTTACTTGTGAATAGCCCATCTGTCATGGAGAAGGCACAAAAAGAAGTAGATATGTATGTTGGTAGAGAACGACAAGTAGAAGAAGCGGACCTAAAGAACATGGTCTACCTTCAAGCCATCGTCAAGGAAATATTGCGCTTGTATCCTGCTGCACCTCTCTCAGTACCCCATGAGTCCATGGAAGACTGCACCAGAGCTGACTATCACATTCCAGCAGGCACCAGGCTGTTTGTTAACACTTGGAAAATTCATCGCGACCCTAGTGTGTGGTCGAATCCTTGCAACTTTGAACCAGAAAGGTTTCTAACAACTCAGAGAGATTTAGATGTCCGGGGGCAGAACTTTGAGTACATTCCATTTGGGACTGGTAGAAGAATGTGTCCTGGAGTGTCTTTTGCACTTCCGGTTGTGCAGCTGACATTGGCTAAGTTGCTACAAGGCTTTAATTTTGCAACACCGACAGGTGAACCAGTGGATATGACAGAGAGCATTGGATTAACTAACCTGAAAGCAACGCCTCTGGAAGTTCTCATTGAGCCAAGGCTTACGCATCACCTATATGACTAAGTAGCACATTACGATGCTTAATTTGTCTTTGATCCCGTTGGGAACCTACTTCAATGCTTGTGTGTTCTGTTGAAAAATAAAACCAATATATGACATTTATCTTGGTGCTTTTTCTACGTAGACACTACAAGACTCAGCTACCTAACGAAATTTAAAAACATGTTGATTTTTCCTGCCAAGCGTGTTCAATGTCAAGCCTAGCTCCTACATTACTTCCCTTTTGTATACTCCATGATCTCCAACTTTCGGACTATTAAATAGATATTTTTGATGATATAACAAACAATATTTTAATTCTCGTCGACTATACGTATCTTTTAGCCTAGCAATTTTCATGAATTCTACCTTAGAACAATTTGTAATTTGCGGTGAAAATAAGCAACATAAAGTTCAAATCTCGCATATTTTTTGTAATAGTACACAATAAGGTTGATGTAAATTTAAGTTACACATCATAAGAAGAAAATTTTATTTGGTAAAAGTTACTTCTCGATAATTCCATTCCAATCCACGGCGACGTTGCCAGCCACTGAAAAAGTTACAGACCATTACAAACATTTTCCTCCTGCCTGGTGGCGAACCCTCAGAGCTAAAACCATAACCATGCATACAAAAGCCCACGCAAAAGTTAAGAGATAATGTAAAAATATTAATGATTGCACACGTGGCATCATCACACGGGCTACCCCTGGTCAAAAAGCTCGGGGAATACTAGATCTCTATGTAAATTTTGGTATTTAATTAGAATTATTTGTAATTCTATTAAGTTTAATTGAAATTAGAATTTAATTTCAATTAAATTATTAAAATGTCCAAAACTTATTATAAATAGGCTTAAGCTCTAATGGAGCTAACACTTCTTAATTAAACCTTTCTATAAGAGTTATAGAGTTTTATCAACTCATTTGTGGATACTGTAGTGCTCGTTACCATGAGGTATATACTGGAATACCCTGAAGATATTCTAGTACATAACCTATGATAATGGTGCGTTACGTTCAATCACAACATTCACTTAACATGGCATCATCATTTTTTTCTTTATAAGGCATAATCAAGAAAGTCACAATATTTAAAACCAGAATTTTCCCTTTTTCATTTCATAAATCTGAATGTAATACATTGTAGCTTTCGAATAACCATACATGTGTATCATCATAACCTATTACAAAATAAGCTACATGAAAGAGGAAATACACAAAAAGATCTATCTAATCTTCCAATCTCAGCTGACTGATCTGTTAGTCATTTTCTTCACAAAAGTATAAGAATTACGCTTCTTGTACGGTCTCTCAGTAGCAAAAGTCCTCCCTCGATCATGAAATATCAACGTGTAATTTTGGGTGAGTTTTATGAACTCAGATGAGGTAACCATCATAGATGGTTCACTCAATTCATGCAACACATCAAACATATAGACATATAATTCACATCTTTGCATTTTTGCATAAAACATCACATATCACTTTCACGGGACAATTATACCGAACATTTCATTCATACAAAAGTACACATATCAATTGTAAATGCAATGCACATGATTCAGTTTCATTTGTTACTTTGTTGTGACCAAGTGCATTTTTACTAGCTCATATCCCTTTGTGGATACCAAGCTATATCAATTAATATCCCATATCCCTTAGTGGATACCGGGTATATGCATAATTGAGCCAAAGGCTCTTATCACATTCTGAGCTTTAAGCTCTTTTACTGGCGACTTCAGTCACAACTGCCATTATCTTTCATGCATTCATATAATGAAATGTATCATACATATTCAATGATTACGCTTATTCAGTCACATTCACACTCTTTCATATTCACATTTGTCATCGGAATTTTAGTCTGGCATTTAACATTGAAGTTGAGAACAAATGGTCAATCATATTCACATTCAATTAGCACTTCTAATACAGTCTCAAATATATAAGTCTTCGGACAATCAATTGTTCGAAATCAACACAATCAATTTCACATTCATAAGATAATTCAAACATAATCTAACCCAAACAATTAATTGAGTGAGACTGTCTAGGTTACTCACAGATCATTCTCGAAGCTAATTCCTGGAAGTTTCGGTAACGTCTGGATGTTGACGTTCCAGTTGTTCCTTTATATCACACAATATACACAAATCACAATTTGACACAATTATAAGTGTTTATTAATGCACATGTATGCATATGAAATATGCACAATGCATGTTCATGACAATCCCGAGTATCACTCTATTATTCTTGTCATGTAAACATTAATATATCCAAACTCACATAAGTATCATTTATACTTATGGTTTATACCTCAATAAAATCATAAAAATCAAAATTCATAATTCCTTGGTCAATTTAGAATTTTCCTATCACAACTTTCGAGTCAACATTCCATGTTCTTTTTGACCAAGACAATGAAGTAATTTGAGATTTCTTTCTTCTACAAAATTGCTCTCCTATATCTTAAGTTTCTAAGACCCCAAGATAATTCAATTTGATTTAGTATTCTATGAGTTATGCTCAAAATAGTACAGACTGAGCACATTTGAAACTTTGGCTTATTCATGATCATGCTATCAGATTGTACAACTCATGTCTCTCAATTCCCACATTAAAAAATTATGAACTTTATATCATTTGAAAGATAAGAGAATAAACTACAAATTTTATTAAGAAACCTTTGTATAATTCGGCACCTATTAATACATTTTATTCAATATCAACAAGACATGATTTCTGTCTCGGGTAATACTATAACCTCTGTCAAAGCTCAATTTCAAGCCAGATTTTGAAATTCTTATAGGCAAAATTAAAATTCGATTTCTTCAGAAACATTGTATCCCTTTGTCTCTAGTTTACTCCAAATCAAATTTCACCCCATTCTGATAACTGCAGAACAATTTATGGCTAAAACACAGAAGCATAATCAGTGGACATGTTATAACTACATTTTCCAGCATTCATCTTCCAATTTACTGCATCCAGTTCTCGACTTCATGTTAATTTTTGAGACTCTTAATGACAGAATTAAAATTTGGTGTTTCATGAAAAATATAGTCATATATCTCTAGTTTAATCCAGATCAAGAATCATCTCATTTGGATAACTACGGAACAAGTTATGCCTAAAAGACAGAAGCTTAATCATTGGAAATGTTATAACTACCATTTTCCAGCACCCTCTTCATCACCATTTAGTCTCTCAATCCTTCCTTAAAACAACTCATAAATACCATTAATACATTAAAACAGAACATACATCCATTTATTGCAACATCAACATTACACATATCTCAACTCCTCTATCATGATCATTAAACACTAAATTATCATCATAAATGCTTCATTTAGCAAAACCATGAAGATTAACAAGCTACTTACTTGATTTATCTTCAAATCCTTCAAAAACACACCAACCCTAGCTTTCCCATGTCTCTCACAACCATCATCATTCTAAGGTAGATTTGGTTAGGTTTTTTGTGAGAAATGAAGAAGAGAGCAAGATGTTGATAGTTGGGTGAGTGAAATCGTGGAAGTGAACAAGAGAAGAAGAAAAGAGATGGAGAAGTAGAGAGTCACGAAAATAAGAAGAGAAAGCAAGGAACAAAACAAATAAATGGTCTTTCAAGGTTAAAGAATCGTGGGATAAGGACATGGCTTGGCAAGTGACACATCACTTGCCAAATGTCCTATTCCTATAGGTTCAAATTTGATTTCTCATTTAACTAGTCCAATCAACTCTAATTTCTATTTCAATTGTCTCCAGATTTGAATGACATATGTCATTAAACCTAAATGTCATTTATAAAAATTTTCACTACCATTTAACTCTTAATTCTACTGCTATTTGTCAATTATCTTGCCACGTGGCATTTTTCCTAGTCCAAAAATTTTCCAAAATTTCAGAAATTTTCCTAAAATTCACCAAAAATTCTAAATTACTAAATACACTCTCCAAATCAATTTTCAACATATAAAAATCACAATTCTCAATAAAAATAACCTTTCACATATATAAATCAATTATACCCAGAAATTGTCAATGAATGCATGTGCAATTATTTTCATGTGCAAAAAATTCAATATTCACGTGTAGGTGCATATCATATAATGCATGAGCATGAAATGCATTTTCTAATTTCTTAATAATCTCCCATATTTACTATTCTAGCCTTAACATGGGTAATAGATGTTACAATTCTCCTCCCCTTAAAAGAAATTTTTTCCTCGAAATTCTTACTTGATTGTTCGAAGAGGTGGGTATATTGCCTCCTCATATGCTCTTTTGTTTCCCAATTTGCTTCCTCAGTTGAGTGATTCCTCCAAAGGACTTTTACCAATGGAATGACTCGGTTCCTCAACTGCTTGATCTGGGATCCGGTTATCTAAATTGGCTTAGCAACATAGCGTAGGTTACTAGCAACCTCAATCTCTTGAGTTAGTATCGCATGTGTCGGATCCGATCTGTATCTTCAGAGCATACTCACATGAAACACATTATGTAATTGAGACATTTCATTTGATAAAGCTAACTTATAAGATAAAGGTCCTATCCTCTCAATAATTTCATAAGGACCAATGTACCTTGCACTCAACTTACCCTTTTTACTGAATCTCAAAACTTCTCTCCAAGGTGACACTCTCATAAATAATATGTCTCCCATACTATATTTCATGTCCCTCCGATGTTGATCCACATAACTCTTATGTCTATCTTGAGCCGCTTTAATTCATATTAATTTCACCTTGTCTACAGTATCTTGTATCAATTCTGGGCCTTCAACTATTCTCAAGCCCTGTTCATCCCAATATAGAGGTGATCGACACTTTCTGCCATACAATGCCTCATATGGTGCCATTCCGATACTACTTTAGTACAGATTATTATATGCAAATTCTATCACTGCTATATATTGATAGCAAGCTCCCTAAAACTCCAATACACATGCTCTAAGCATATCCTCAATAGTCTTAATTATCCTCTCACTTTGTCCATCTATTTGAGGATGAAATGTAGTACTGAAGTTCAACTTTGTACCCATAGCAGACTACAATCTCTTTCAGAATCTTGAAGTAAATCTGGGATAACTATCTGATACAATGAACACTGGAACCCCATGCAGTCTGACCACTTCATTCACATATTTCTAGTAAAAAATGGGCTGAGTTAGTCAATCAGTCTACTACGACCCATATAGTGTCGTTCTGCCTTAGAGTTCTTAGCAATCCCATAATAAAGTCTATGGTAATTCGTTCCCATTTCCACTCTCGAATAGGCAACGAATGTAGCTTCCCTACTAGAGCCTGATGCTCAGCCTTAACCTGCTGGCATGTTATACACTTATAAACATACTCTGCTTCTTGCTTCTTCATTCCGGGCCACCAGAAATGTTGTTTTAGCGTGTTATATATCTTGGTAGTACCAGGACACATAACATAGGTGACCATATGAGCTTCCTCAAGAATTTCCTTTCTCAGATCATCCACATTCGGCACATACGACCTCTACTTCAACCACAGTGTCTCATCTCTCAACTCAAACTCAGAATCTGGATTCATCTTCACTTTCTCTATAAGCTTCACCATATCAGGATCTTTCCTTTAGACTTTTCTGATTCTATCATGTAACATCGACCTTAACTTCAATTTAGCAATTAATGCCTCATCTTGTTCCAGATTCAATTCTACATTTAGAGCTCTCAAGTGAATTAAGCTCGGTAACCTGGATAACTGAATCTGAGCTACACTGGTGTTCGACTTCCTACTCAAAGCATTAGCCACCACATTAGCTTTCCCTGGATGATACTGAATCGTGCAGTCATAGTCTTCTAATAATTCTAGCCATCTCCTCTGTCTCATATTCAACTCCTTTTGACTCAGGAGATACCTCAAACTCTTATGATCTGAGTATATTTGGAATGTCTCTCCATACAGATAGTGTCTCCATATCTTTAGAGCAAAGACCACTGCAGCAAGCTCTAAATCATGTACCAGATAGTTAATCTCGTGAAACCTTAATTGTCTTGATGCATAGGCGATCACTTAGCCGTACTGCATTAATACACATCTCACTCCTTGATGCGAAGTATCACTATATACCACATATCCTCTGGTCCCCGATCAAATAGTCAACACTGGTGTCATAGTCAACCGATGCTTCAGCTCTTCAAAGCTTTTCTGACATTCCTCATTCCATCTGAATACTACATTTTTCCTCAGAAGTTTTGTCAGAGAGGTTGAGATCAAAGAAAACCCCTTGACAAGCCTTCGATAATATCCAACCAATCTTAGGAAGCTTCGGATTTCAGACACATTCCTTGAAGCTTCCCAATTCATTACTACCTCTATTGTTAGGCCTGAAAATTTTTAAATTATTTTGAGGTCTTAATAGATTTATTATTTTGGTGCAACTAGCATGCCAATGTTGAGAGGATTTATTGCTTGAATTGATGGAATTAAAGTATAAATATAGTAAGAATACATGAGGGGCAATCTTGGTAGATCACTTAAGTCTAAAGGTTATAAGGGATAAGTAGAAAGGCATAAGGGTCATCTTATAATCATTAAGAGTGTAAGTTATAAGAAGAAGTAATTGTTGTCTTGTGTGAGAAGAGAGTGTCGTGGAAGAGAGGAAGAAGAAGAGAAAAAGAGAAAAGCTAGGGTTTGTGGAAATCTTAAAGAGTTTCAAGAATTTGGAGCTAAATCAAGTAAGTATAAGCTTTATCTCTTCTTCATTGTTAGATGAAGTATAATTAGTGTTAGCTAGAAGTGAAAGACAACGTGGAATGTGGATAGGAAGTTGTTGATGAATGGAGTAATGTTTTAATCTTTTGGGGTTAATGATCAAAGATAGATTTTGATGTATTTGTTAATAATATTGTGTTGAAATGAGCTTGGAAATGAAGTAGAAGAGGTGGTTTAGGGTTAATATGGGTTATATTTTAAATATGGGGAGTATATAGATGAAGAATGTCGAAAAATGTCTTCGAAATGAGTTTCTGGAAAAGTTCGCCACGGCGAACTTCTGACTTTCGCCGCGACGAAATCCATTTTTCTGCACAAACATATATTGGTATTTTGGCATAACTTTTTATGTAGTTGTCCAAATAAAGTGATTTTTAATTTGAAGTAAACTAAAGACATAGAGCTACGAGTTTTGTGAAGACATGAAGATTAAATTCAGTCTATAAGGATATCCATTTTTGGATGGAAGTTAAGTATAGAATATTGTCTCAGTATAAGAGTAGTCCCAGTATGTTTGGAGTATAACTTTCAGATTTTTGAACCAAATTGAATGATTTTGGTGTCATTGGAAACTTAAGATAATGGGGGACATTTTTTCTAGAAGAAAGTGTTAGCAAATTTCTTCATTTACCTGATCATAAAGATCATGGAAAATGGACCCGAAAGTATGGATATTGAAGGGGTTATAGTTCAATTTTAACTTCTTGATTTTTTAAGCCTTATGAATTTCCTTTGAATGTTGTTTGAATGAAAATTTAGTTTGTTATACGAAACCAAGCAAGCCCGATCTAAGAGCAAGCGGAAACAAAACATTGAACTTAGATTATCAAGCGAAATTAGGTGGGTAATATATTTATAGTTGTTGTGTGGTATGGACAAATTGTCTTGCTTGTTTGTATGTTGTGTATTAAATTGCTTGTTGTGAATTATGGCAATTGTTAAAAATGCATTGTGATTGTGATCATGTTATGTCATGGAATCTTGTATAAATGAAAAGAGGAAAAAGCATGAGGAGCATGAAAAGTACAAATGTGTGTGAATTGAGTTAAGCATTAAACTTTGATTGTGTTTGGGCAAGAGAGGAAAGTTTCGTTAGACACGTGCACGTCGACATATAGCCTTCTCCTG
Organism: Erythroxylum echinodendron; assembly: GCA_027575705.1. Lineage (NCBI taxonomy): Eukaryota > Viridiplantae > Streptophyta > Magnoliopsida > Malpighiales > Erythroxylaceae > Erythroxylum > Erythroxylum echinodendron. The sequence continues at coordinate 1,358 of JANZXR010001403.1, read as the reverse complement.
ACTGCCCACTTGAGGCCACGAGATCCTAAGAAATCGAACTCGTTTTGTTCATGGTATAAACTTCAATTTATCTGTTTTGTTCTACGGAACTCTCGAGCCATTTGTTGTGCATTTCATCACCGATTTGTCAAGCATGATGCATAATTGAGTGTTATGTTGTGATGGATAAATTACATGACATGTCCTTTATGATGACATCTTGGTAAATATGAGTTATGAGTTTCAACTTGTTAAGTATTGAATTGTTAAATATATATGTAATTATGCTTGAATGTGTGGCTCAATGCCAATGGCTATAAATGTATCAACCACTGAGCTTCGCAGCTCACCCCAATTACCCTCCACTCCTTAGGTGTAGAACGAGAAGATCGTTGATCCTTGCAAGGCATCAGAAACTCCAAGAAAGTTAGAGACTTTTGTACTAAGTTAATGATTTTAGTTAGCTTTATAAGCATATCAACATTGAGCATCCTTATGTATTTTATTTTAAGTTTTGATGTGTATGATGATATGTATTTGCTCAAACTCTTTGAATTAGGAAGGAAATGATGAATCGAAATTCCATTTGTGTATGATTATGCTAGCTTGTGGTTAGGTTGGATGGTTAGATTTGAATGTATATATTTGTATAAAATGTTTGTGGATTACGGTTTCTAAGGATTTCGCCACGGCGAACCTTTTTGAAGGCATCTTCGCCGCGGCGGGGCGAAGAATGACTTACACCGTTGAGAACGTTTTCCAAAGGGTCTATACAGATAACTCCATGGGTTCACCGCGGCAAACCTATAGCTCACCACGACGAACCCTCCTTTGCTTCCACGTTGAGATTTTTTTATATATAAATATGATACCTTTCACTTTTCTTTCCCCCACCCTCTTCGACTATCCCGAATAGTCTTCTCGGAATTCATCCCAAGACCCGAGTCAAACATTGTGTTGTATTCGAATCGATTGTTGGGCTCCGAAAACGGGGTTCAAAATCTATCTTCTTTGGATCCACTTGTATGTCTTGTCCAATCACTATAAGCCCCAAAAACACTACTTGATCCAGCCAAAATTCACACTTACTGAATTTGTCATACAGTTGTTTCTCTATCATGATCTGTAAAATCACTCTTAGATGCTCAGCATGTTCTTCTCTACTCTTTGAATACACCTAAATATCATCGATAAACACTATCACAAAGCGATCCACGTAGGGATGAAACACCTTATTCATCAAGGCCATAAATGCTGCCAGGGCGTTAGTTAACCCAAATGGCATTACTAAAAACTCGAAGTGTGTAACATCCCCTCACCAATTGCCATGAATAGGAGTGTATAAGTGTATAGTGACATATGCATGCATTCATGTATGC
>JANZXR010001374.1:0-17360 GCA_027575705.1 Erythroxylum echinodendron | reverse complement strand
TGGGTTGTTGTGGATAGGTTGACGAAGTCAGCCCACTTTCTGGCGATTAAGCAGACTGATTCCTTGCATGTGCTAGCCAAGAAGTACATTGATGAGGTTGTGAGACTACATGGGATCCCAGATTCTATAGTTTCGGATAGGGATCCTCGATTTACTTCGAGATTTTGGGGAAGTTTGCAGGAAGCTTTAGGTACTAAGCTAAGTTTCAGCACTGCTTATGGCCTGGATCTAAACTCTCTGCCATGGTTGTGCCCAAAGTGCCTCGTGGCTTGGTTACCCTGACTTGTCTGTCTTTGTCACAATCGTGGCCTATTGTGGCGAGATTTTCGCCTATATTTTTAGCCTGAAACACTTTGTAACTTCTTCGTTCTTCGCCGTTAACCCTGAAACACTCATACCAACCCATAAAAACACTTAAGTGAAAACTAACACAATCAAACCATAAATACACACTCTACCCTCAAATTCATACTAAATACATAACAAATTAAACCCTAAAATGCAATGCAAATGACAACTATCAACATCCCAACACGTAAACGCTTTCTTGTCCTTAAGCTAAAAAATCAACAAATAAAATAAACACAACAAACATTAAGCACACAATGAAAAAATGAGACAATTGCGACAACTTCATTAAATAAATTTAATCTTGAACATAATCTGACAAGTTATATCTAGTCATTAATCTGCAAAATCTATGTCTAAAGGCTTTGAACTAAATATACAAGTTAATCGGGATCTAAATGCTAATTTAATTACCCTTTTCAATTGTACACAAACATTAATAATTCTTTGGTCCTTTATACTCTGTAACTATTCCTAAGTATATTTTAGTGAAAATTCAAGCTTATTACAAGTCTGATAGGTTTTTATTAAGAACACAATTTTTTTAATTTAATAAAAAACATAGACTTAATCTTTTACTTGGAGGCAAACATTGGTGATGAATGTCGATCCGGTTACTCGACTAAGTCCTTTATTAACAGCTTGGTTGAAATGTCATTATAGTCTTTTGATGTGAAAACATACATTTGTGATGCATGTCGATCCGGTTACTTAGCTATTATCATATTTTCAACTGGCTACTATCTCTATTCATAACCTAAAGGTCAGCAGAATAATAATTTATTAACAAAACGTTTTTTACCTACCTTGTTGTTCTTTTTGCTATTTGTTTTCATGAAAAATACTAGTTATGCTACTTAAGTTAAAGGGCCTCAAATTATGAATGAATGTGATAACCTAGAGGGTAATAAATTTACACTAAGTCTTAATTAAGCTATATATTTTTCCAAAAACCCTAATTCACTAATTTTGTGAGCTAATGATCATTCATAACCTACTAGAATATGTTCAAAATTAAACAAATTTCACCCATCTAAGCCATTGACACATTGAAACAATTCGTACAATACAACCTAATAACTATCATACGATATGCAAAATCACATTCAAGAGCAAAAACGTAGAATCCCTCCCCACACTTGAATAACACATTGTCCTTAATGTGAGAAGGAAACACACATCACATAAGATAAGAAAAGCCAAAATAGAAATTAAAGTGATAGAAAGCAAATAAAAATAAACATAAAAAACAAAATAGAACTGAAGGCTAATTTGGAAAAGAAAAACTGGGTTAGGTATAAATCCTAAGGAGATGGAGGTGGTGATGGTCTCAAGGGTAGAAATTGAACACCCTGAGACTCGAAATACTGATGGATCTATCGGATATCCCAACTCTAGTGTTGTTATGTGTGAACCATCTCTGCAAGTGTCTTGGTAGTCTCAGTGATTGCATCCAAAACCTTCCTCCAACCTTGTTTTTCTTCCTCTTCTTCCTTGGATTCTTTACTGGTAGATTCTTCTTCTGCCTATTGAGGTGGCACTGAGCTTGAACTCGCCTGACTTGCCCTGATCTGAACATGTATCTTTTGGTTGATGTCCTTAAGTTCCATATTATGGGACTTTAAGGATTTCAGCTTGCCATAAATGATTGTGGTTTAGGAATTCCTGGAAGCAAGTAGTTAATCCCCTCTTTTTCATACTAAAAAGTTTTACGATGGCTGATACTATATACCTTATTTCTAGATTGTTGCTTCTCTTGCGCGGAGTTGCACAATGGTATTAAGTACATGGGTGGATTTGTATACTAGAATATTGTGGTCCATGCACCACAGTACAAAAAGTTATTTGGTAGAACACTTTTAAGTTTAGATCTTGTCAAAGACCAGCTGACCCATAAACTTGTGTAGCAGCAAGTGTTTGTGAGACCTTATAATATTATTATGAGCATTTTTGGCATGAAAATGCTCAATTCTAGTAAGCTCATTCTAGTATTGAGAAGGACGGAAGTCATCATGTTGATCGATGATGGGGGATTCGGGGAATTCACATATCTCACGCATGATTTCAACATTTAATTCATAGGCTCGTCCTCCCAATATAATCTACAATTCTTTTAGATTCCTATGGTCATAGGTCAGGGAAGTAAAAAATTCCATTGTCAGCTCCTCATAAATAGTGAATTGAAATCAAATAAATTGATCCAACTGGACCCTCTCAACTATGTTTTCTATCCGCTTATGCAATTCTAGCCTATCTAGTGTGTCAAAGTCAAAAGACTTGAGAACTACAATTTGTCTAGAACGAAGGAAACGAAAATGAGTACCTTCCTCCTCAATGTAAATTGGAAAAGGTGCTCTAAAATTTGCTGCTTGGTTTCTTCATCCCCATCCAGCAATTTGTTGTTGTCTATATGGTTCCCAACAGACTGATTGTTTAATGTGTGGCATGATTTGGTCAAACATAAAAGGAATTGGAAGGGCAAAATTTTTAGTGAGATGTGAGAGTGGTTTGATGCTTGAATTCCAAAGAGATAAAGTGAAAATGAAAGTGATAGTGAAAGTGAAGTTAGAACTAAATATATAGGTGGTAAAAAAGGGGTAAAATGGTAAAGTTGTTTTAAAAATTTTCACATCCTTCCTTTTTTCTACATAGTCGCAGGCCACGATGGTGGCTAACAGCCTACCATCACTTTTAAGTTGCTCCTTTTTGTTCTTTCTCTAACCTTCTAACTTCCACTACCTGATTCTTTTGTGGACCTTTTTCATCAATCTTTTAATGCTTGCACAATCACCCACATAGTTCCAAATACTTACTCATTTTTCTATTCTATTTAAAGAAAAATGAACCTCACTATAAAATTTCAAACATTCTAACAAAATTAACAAACAACTACTTTTCCAAGGGCTGCCTCCCATGTAGCGCTTCTTTTAATGTCAGTAGCTCGATACTCCATTAAGCTCACAGTGGTTGAAATGAATGGTTCGATGGTAACATCTTCATTAATCTCAAAGTCTACACTTTGGCTACCATACTGCAGTTACCACCGTCCTTACAATTTTCCTTTTCCTCACCTTCTCCTTCATGAGTGCTTCTTCCTGAAAGCATTACCAGGATCCTCTACATCCTCCCATTCTCCTCGAGGTTCGCGTTCTTTGAGATCTACTAGAGGTAAATGAACTCCATACTCTTTAATGGACACCTTGAATGTCAATTTCTCCTTTCCTATTTGCAGAGTTAATTCGCCCCCCATCAATATCAATAATAATGCGCACAGTGGCCAAGAATCATCGTGCAACAATTATCGGAGTGTGCTCATCTTTGCTGATGTCCAAAATGTAGAAGTTTTCATGAAAGATAAATTTACCATCCTTTACAGGCACATCTTGTATAATTCCTATTAGTCTATATGATGTTCTATTGGCCGTCTTAACCAAAAACTTGGTGGGAACTAACTCTCTTAACCTTAACTTTAGACTGAAGGTGTAGGGCATCATATTTATGCTCACGCCTAAATTTTTGAATGCCCTATCTATGATGATCCTGTTGACATTACAGGGGATGAAAAAAAATACCTAAGGTCCTCTTTCTTCTTAGCTACGTTGGTGTCATATTCCAGTGGTCACTCCTTAACCTTCTTGTTAACAACTTATGTAAATTAAGCTTTATCTGTACTAGTTCTATCACTTCCTTAAACTTATTTTGCTCAATCTCTCATAATTTTTCTACTTCCCTTCTTTCATATAACTCCCACTACTGTGCAATAGGGAATGGAAATACACGTCGAGTTCCGTTGAGCGATTCGATCATGAGCTTAGTCGAAAGGTCTTCTTTAACCACTTGACCTTCTCCTTTATCTTCTACCTTTCCCAGTTCCTCGTTATGAGTTTGACTGATGACCATGATTCATTCCTTCGGATTGGACTTGATGTTGTTTGGAAGAGTTCGAATATTCCAAGTTGACATTGCCTCTACTAATTAGCCCACTTGGACTTCTAAATTGTGTATAGATGAGGCATAATTCTTTGTTACTTGATCGAATTTGCTCTCGAGCTTCCTATTTGCTTCCTCCATGCCTCCGATCTTATCCAAAATTCTGTCCAACTTTGACTCCATCGAACTTGCTTTATCTTATTGAAAGCTCGATTGACCCTGAGGTACGAATTATCCTCTATTGTTATTTAACCAGGAGAAGTTCAGGTGATTCTTCCACCCGGGATTGTAAGTGTTGGAGTAGGGATTGTTTCCTACTCCTTATCCAAATTATTCCCTTATATAGTTCACTTACTCCTGATTATCCTCTATTATCAAGTAACTATCTATAGTGACATGGTCTGTCTGACCACAGAGCTCACACTTCACTTATACAGCCTAATCTGGGCTAATGATGATGCCTACATGTTGCTTAGTTATCGAATCAAATTGTCAATCTTTGTTTGCATCTTCATCATCTGATTAACCACGACAATTCTCTTTTCCTCTTGGAAATTATTAGGCTGCCTACCTCTCTCGCTCGTCGATAAGTAGCTATTGCTGGCCAGCACTTTAATCAACTCCTTTGCTTCACCAACCATCTTCCGCATCAAAGATCCTCCTGACGCTGCATCGATCGTGCCTCTAGTAAATGGGTTCACTCTATTATAGAAAGTCTACAAAAGGAACTCCTTCGGTAGGTTATGGTATGGGCACTTCCTTTACAGATCCTTGTATCTCTCCCACTCTTTATAAATTGACTCCTCATTACCTTATTAGAAATTGGTTATTTCTTTTATTATCTTCGTGGTCTTTATTAGTAGGAAGTATTTATCCAAAATGGCACGCATAAGCTACTCCCACGTTGTGATGTTGGTGGGGCTTAGTGAATGATACCAAGCCTTCACTCTATCTCTAAGTGTAAAAGGGAACAACCTAATCCTAATAGCGTCCTCCGACATCTGGTGATACTGAAATGTATCACAAATCTTGAGGAAGTTCATGATGTGCAGGTTAGGATCCTTATTTTCCAATTCGTAAAATTGTACATTTTGTTGAAGCATGTTCAGGACGGCTGGCTTAATCTCGAATGAGGCCACTTGAATAGGCTGCCTAACCACTCCTTGGTTTGATAGGTTAAACCCTATCCTTATAAAGTCTATAAGGGTCCTCTGTTGTCGTCCTTAGTTAGCGTCTTGATCCATATTTCTCTAAAACTCCTTGGCCACTTTTTATTTTCCTAACTCTTCATCTTCCTCCCATCGAGCTTTCCTAAGGGTTCGTTCTAATAGTGTGATGTCTAAATCTAACATCTTTGTTGCACGACTCGAGCCTCTTATACTCTTGTGTTCATATAAGAGCATGAATTCCAAAAAAAAGGGAACGAAATCAAAAGTTAAAACTATTATAATGCTTTAAACTATAGAACTAAATTGCCTCCCTGGAAACGGCCCCAAAAACTTGATCACAAGGTTACACACACTAAGTTATAATATTTATTAACCTTGGAAAATTCTACAAGTTCACAGGTCATTCACGTAGTACCTAAGGTATCGATCCTATGAGGGGGACTAAGCTAGTCCTAAAACTAAGGTTGTACTATACTACAATAATTTAAAATAAATAACTAATGTAAAACTAAACCAATCAAATAATTAATTTCAAGAATTGAATTGCAGAAATCTAAACAAGATAACAAGTCACACAAACCAACCTAGAAACTATCAAGTGAGAGAAAGAGGGTTTTAATCCGAAATTAACAAAAACCTAATCAATTATGCAATTATCGAATTAATGGGTTTAGATGGTCCTAGGGTGAATTACTCTCTCTTGAGTTATAATTCTTAACCCTAATTGATAATCCCTAATTTAAATTATGGAATTGTGATCTCTCGATTCACAATTAACCCAAAACCTAAATTAGTTCTAAATTGTCTAATAACCTACTGGAACTTATGCTTAATCTCTTATCACATGAGTCTATCGGTTTGATTCAATTCTTTAACTATCAAATCACCTAACTCTCGTTAGTCCAATTTGATTATTTTCACTCAGATCAACCTCTCAATCTATTGCCAAGTTATTAAGAGCATAATTAAATCACAATTAAATCAATAAAAAACATTAAAATCAAACTTTATTAATCTCAAAAATCAAAATCCTAAAGGCGAGTATAAACAAAAACTCAACATTCAACATAACTTATTCTCAACACCTATTTCAATTCTATACATGAATAATATTGAAATAATCAAAAAATAAATCAGTGGCAATAGTAGGAAACCACATGTTCCGGGAAGTACGTCGCGTCAAACTTCTTATCTGTCCTTGACATCTCGATTTTTTTCTAGGTTTTTCAGAATTGGCTAACGTGAAGGCTCTCCTTTTAGATTCTCCAAAAGTTGTTACATCTATCTCATAGTGATGTATTTATATTTTAGATACTCTAGGTTAAAATCGGGGTCGAAATGGTCTGAAAAATATTGTCAAACTTGAGTTTTTGCTTCAGCCTGATGTCGGCCACAATCGTGGCTGCCTGCCACGATCGTGGCCAACAACTAAACCTTTCTATCATGATCCTGGCACAGAGTGCATGATCGTGGCCTGGATCTAAGCTCTCTGGCACAACTGTGCCCAAAGTGCACAATCGTGGCTTGGCTGTCTTGGCTCGTCCCTCTCTGCCACGATTTTGACCTATTGTGACACGATCGTGGCCTATTTGTTTGGCCTGAAACTCTTCACAACTTCTATGTTCTTTGCCGTTTACCCTGAAATACTAACAAACACATCGAGGTACCTTAAAAATATAACAATTAAGCTTAAAAACTCATACTAACCCATAAAAACACTTAGAAACATAAACTAACACAATCAAACCATAAATACACACTCAACACTCAAATTCATACTAAATACATAAAAAATTAAACCCTAAAACACAATGCAAATGATAACTATCAGAATACTTATGTGATTGAGCAAATTTAGTAATGTGTAAATGTGTGTGTTGCATAATATAGAAGCACAAATAGAAAGACAGCAACCAGACATTGCGGGGATGCCAAAGCAATAGCTAACTAACTAACCTAGATGTTCTCACTAAGATTGCTTGTATCTGCTTAAAATTTCAATTATTGAACTATTATTGAGGTGAATTTGTTAATTCTAGACTATCATAGTCCAAGGCGTATGATGAATGAGATATGCACTAGAAGTTCTCAGTGAATGTAAATTTGAAAGAAATAAGTGTTCTCAACTAATATGTTGAATGACGAACTTATGTTCGATGAAAACAGTGAAAAGTGAATGTGTTTAATGAATGAATGTGATAGATTGAATATATGTGATATGAATGAAATGCATGATCAAAATAAAGGCAGTTATGACTAAAGCAGCTAGTGAAAAATAGCTTAAAGTTCAGAATCTGTATAAGAGCCATAAGCTTACTAGTAAAATGAGCCTAATATTCACAACAAATATGGGATAGTTATCAATAAGCCCGGTATCCACCCCTAATACAGGACAATTAAAAGAGCACTTGATCACAACAATTAACAATGGAAGTGGAGTCTCATGAGAAATTGCATTTATAATTGTTATATGTTTTATATAATTGATTAAAGTGAATTGTTTGATCTGTTCTAAAACTAAAATTTAAAAATTATATGCAATATTTGATTATGTAAATTTTCTGTGAATTGTAATGTGTTTTGATATATGATTGGTATAAGTGAGCACATCGATGATGGCTTGCTTGCTGAGTTCGCAAAACTCATCAAAATTGCAACATTGACTTTCAAGTATGCGAGAGGAGACTTAGTTACTAAGACATTATAGAAGAAGTTTAGTTCTTACTTTTTGGACATCAAAAAATGGCTTAAAGTTCATTCAGCTAAGATTGTGGAGCTTAAATAGAGTTTTTATATAGTTCCTCATTCATGTAGTATAATTTGTAAAACGAACAGTAGACTCTGATAAGCTTTTGATATTCTATATTTATGGATTATGTATGAAATGATACAATATAAATTGTTTTTTATCAATGGAATGAGGAATTGAGTTTTAGATATTATGTTATTCGCGTTTTAATTATGATGCCATGTAAGTGAATGTGACTGCTCTAATGCGTCGTTTCATGAGGCATGTGCCTGAATGTCCTCGAGATGTTTGGGTATAGTAATATGTATTATTTTCTATTATAGGTTATCCACTCTAGGTGATCAAGTTGGACAATCAGTTGACCTAGAGTCTGTAAGAGCCAGTAGAGAGTCCTTTGTACCTCAATCTGATCAAATGCCCCTAAGAATTCTTCAGAGAAAGGAAAAGAGGTATTATAAATTGAGAAAGCAGGGGGCTATGGATTCAATGGAAGTACAGACCCTACGGAGACTGACGGATGGCTAGAGAGAACTAAGAGAATATTCAATCAGATAGACTGTAAGTCTGATAAGAAGTTCGACTATGCAGCCTCACTACTACAAGGTCTAGTATACCAATGGTGGAAAACTATTCCAGGCAGTACCACTAGACCTTGTGGTTTAAAATGGGATGACTTCTTGAGAATCTTCAAGGAGAATTATATGCCAAAGCTTTATCTGGAAAGAAAGATGCAAGAGTTTCTAGATCTAAAACAAGGCAGTCTCACATTTTAAGTATGAGATAAGATTTAATGAGCTGATGGGGTATGCTACTGCCTTAATTCCTACTGAGGAAGACAAGTGTAGAAGATTTGAGGATTGACTGAACATGGAGATAAGAATAAGGCTAGTTATAACAAATCTGAGCAGTTTCACTGAGTTGAGAGCTGCCTCGATCCGAATAAAATAGTTGTGAAGAGATGGACAATGAGGATACAGGTAAGAGTCTAGCATAAAGAGACATAGTGAATCTCAGGTTAATTATGACAGAAGGCTTAGAAAGTACCATAATAGATTTTTTCGACCACCGACTAAATCGAGACAGCTGGGGTTCAGAAGTAAAGGTAGTTTTGTACAGATTGGTAGTGGAAAAGGTACAGCATCTGGGCAGATACCTAACTGTGAACATTATGGAAGGAAGCATAGTGGGGAATGCTGGAAGTTAACAAGAGCTTGCCTTCGATGTGTCTCCTTCGAACATCATATTAGAGACTGTCTAGTAATTTTCGGGGCATAGTCTAGAATGAGAGTAGAAACATTAACATAGACAACTGTCCAGCGGAGCGAAGTTAATGGATCTACACAAAGAGGTATAAGTAGAGGTAGAGTGAGTTCAGGGATTCCTACTATCAGGACTAAGGTGTGGAGCAACCAACCGCAGTCTCAGGTTAGAGTCTATATGATGACCAAACAGGAGGCTTAAAACTCCCTAGATGCCATTGCATGTGTGTTGCATATCTTTAATTTTGAAGCTTTTGCATTGTTATATCCAGGATCTACGCATTCTTCTATCACACCACATCTAACATCTAGACTGTATTATGATAGAAAAATATTGAAATGTGGATTAGAGGTGAGTACACTAATAGGTAATAGTACGGTAATTGGTGAATTCATAAAGGGTGTATAATTTAAGTTAATCAGGTAGAGTTGGAAACTAATCTGATTGTATTACAGTTAAAGGAGATAGATATTATTTTTAGCTTGGATTGGCTCACTACTCATAGGTTTGTGATGAACTGCTATACTAAGGAGGTAATACTTAAATCTCCTAATCAGCCAAGAGCAATATTTCGAGGTGTTAGTTAAGCAGTGCCAACCAGACTAATCTCATTCATAAGTTCTTTGAGACCAATTCAAGGCAGATGTAAGGCTTATTTGACCCATATAGTTGATACCCGCACTGAGCAATTTTAATAGGATATTCCTATTGTTAGGGAATTCTTGGATGTGTTTCCCATAAAGTTATCTGGTTTACCCCTAGATAGGGAGACAGAGTTCGCTATTGACATAGTTCTAGATATTACTCCCATATCTATTCCTCCATATAGGATGCCACTTGTGGAGCTTCAAGAACTTAAGGCTCAATTACAGGAGTTGTTGGATAAGGATTTCATCAAACCCAGTGTATCACCTTGGGGAGCTCTAGTCTTATTTGTGAAGAAGAAAGATGGAACTCTGAGATTATGTATTGACTATAGGCAACTGAATCAAGCAATAGTGAAGAATAAATATTCGTTGCTGAGAATTGATGACTTACTTGATCAGTTACAAGGAGCTCAAGTATTCACTAAGCTAGACATGAGATCAGGGTACTCTCAGTTGAAGATAAAAAAGACTGATATGTCAAAGAGTGCATTTAGAACCATATATAGGTATTTCAAGTTTTTACTGATTTTGTTTGGATTGACTAATGCTCCAGTTGCATTTATGTCTTTGATGAATAAGGTATTTTAACCCTACCTAGATCGTTTTGTGATTATGTTTATTGATGACATCTTGGTGTATTCGAAGAGCAGAAAGGAACATGATAAACATTTGAGATTATTCCTACAGATCTGAGGGAAAAGCAACTCTATGCCAAGTTCAGTAAGTGTGAATTTTGGCTTGATCATGTAGTATTTTTGGGTCATATAGTGACTGGATAGGGCATATAAGTTGATCCAAAGAAAGTAGAAGTAGTGATGAAGTGGGAAGTTTTTAGAAATGTGTCATGGATTTGCAGTTTTGTAGGATTAGCTGGATATTACCGGAGATTTGCCGGGGGTTTTCACTAATCTCAGCCCTTTTAACAAAGCTTCTGAGGAATAATGTGCCTTTCCGATGGAACGATGAATGTCAAAGAAGTTTTGATGAGCTAAAGCATTGATTAACTGCAGCATCTGTGTTAACTATCTTATGTGGTGTATAGTGATGCTACACAACAAGGATTAAGGTGTGTTCTGATGCAGCATGGCGGAGTGATAGCATATGCGTCAAGACAGTTGAGGTCTCATGAGTTCAATTATCCAGTACATGATCTAGAGTTTGTTGCAGGAGTATTTGCCCTAAAGATATGGAGACATTATCAATATGAAGAAACATTTCAGATATACACTGATCATAAGAGTTTAAGATATCTATTGAGTCAAAAAGAGTTGAATATGAGACAGAGAAGATGGATAGAACTACTTAAAAATTTTGACTACACAACTGAGTATCATTCGGGAAAAGCTAATGTGGTAGCTGATGAATTGAGTAGAAAATCCAATAGCGGTATGGCTCAAATTCATAGATCGAGGTTACCGAGGCTAGTTTAAGTGCGAGCATTGAATGTTGAGTTGAATCTAGAGCAAAATGAGGTATGGACAGCCATATTGAAGCTTAGATCAATGTTGCAAGATAGAATTAGAGAAGTTCAAAATAAAGATTTGAGAATTGTGAACCGTATTGGGAAATTGAAAGTGAACCCAAATTCTGAGTTTGAATTGAGAGATGAGACACTGCAATTAAGGGAAAGACTGTGTGTACCCAATATTGAGGATCTGAGGAAAGAAATTCCAGAGGAAGCACATATAGCAGCTTATGTTATGCATCCTGGTACTACCAAGATGTATAACAGATTGAAATAGCACCAGGGATGAAGAAACGAGTGGCTGACTATATGGCTAACTATTTAACTTGCCAACAGATTAAGGTAGAGCATCGAGCTCTAGTTGCTAAGTTATAGTCATTGTCTATTCCGAAGTAGAAATGGGAGTGAATCATTATGGAAATTATTACGAGATTGCTGAGAACTCCGAGGCAACATGATTTCATATGGGTTATTATGGGCCGATTGACTAAGTCATCCTATTTCTTACCAATAAGAGAGACTAATACACTAGATCAGTTAGCCCGATAGTATACGGATGAAGTAATGAGATTATATGGAGTCCCAGTGTCCATTGCGTCGGACAAACACCCCAGGTTTACTTTAAGATTTTATAGGAGCTTATAGATAGCTATAGGTATGAAGTTGAACTTTAGTACTACATTTCATCCTCAAATAGACGAACAGAGTGAGAGGAAAATTAAGACTGTTAAAGATATGCTTAGAGCTTATACAGTGGAGTTTTAAGGAGCATGGGATTAGTATATAGCTTTGATAAAGTTTACGTATAATAAACATTATCATAGTAGCACCGTTATGGTACCGTATAAGGCATTATATGGAAAAAAAGTATCGTTCGCCTCTGTATTGGGATGAAGAGGGTTTAAAGATTTTAGAAGGCCTATAACTGACTCAAGATAGATAAAAGAGTTATATGGATCAGCATTGAAGAGATATGGAATATCGAGTGGGAGATAACGTGTTTTTGAGAGTATCTCCTTGGCGAGGAGTGCTAAGATTTAGTAAAAAGGGTAAGCTCAGCCTTAGATACATTGGTCCATATAAGATTAATGAGAGGATTGAACCATTGGCATACAAATTATCATTAACTACTAAAATGGCTCAGACTCACGATGTGTTTCATGTGAGTATGCTCAGGAGATATCGGTATAATCCGACGCATGTATTACCAGCTTATGAGATTGAAGTTGTAAGTAATCTGAGTTATATTTGGGAACCACTAAAGATAGTGGGATATCAGACAAAGCAATTGAGAAACTGAGTAATTTCATTAGTGAAAGTCCTTTGGAAGAATCACTTGAGTAAAGAAGGTACATGGGAAATAGAGGAGCACTTGAGGAAACAATATCCCCACCTATTTGACAAGCCAGGTAAGAATTTCGAGGATGAAATTTCTTCAAGGAGAGAATTATAATATCCTGTTTTTCCATACTAAAGGTTAGAACCTTATATTACTGTAAATGAGTAACAGCATTAAGAAATTAGGAAATGTATTTCATACTCATGCATAACATTAGCATACACATGTGATTATTGATTTTTTGTATACATTACAAAGACTATACACGCATTCATTTGACAAATTCCAGGGTATAAATGGTTTTTAAGTGACTACAATATGAATGGTGAATATTATGTCTTGAATTTTGATTTGTTGAGAATAATTATTAATTCAAAATTTTTGGTGAAAATTGAGAGATTTAGGAAATTATGTGTATTTTTGGACTAGAAAAAAGTTAAGTGGTAAGACAATTGATTTATAGTAATAGAAATAACTGATGAATGGCAATAGAAATAATTAACACATGGCCTTAGGATTTATTGACAAATGATATAGAAAATTCGAAGACAAATCAACTAGAGATTTAATGATATTGAGTACAAAATTATAAGACATTAGTATTGTTAGCATTGTTAATTAAGTGGTAAGTGTCATGACACAAGCTTTTTAATCTTGCTTATTAAACCCACGAAATGTTCATTAAAATACCATCATCCTGTTCTTTCATCTCTACTTTTTATCACTTGATCCCATCTTTTTTATTTTCTCTCTTCTCTATCTTATGACCATTTCGCTCTTACCCTCACCACATTGAGCCTTGATATTATCTTTCAACACTAGCTACTCCAAAATGTTATCTTTTTCATCATATTACTAAAAACCTAGCCTACTTTACTTGGACGATTGATGATCGTACATGCTTGGAACTAAAATTAGGTGATGATTTGAAAAAGCTCTGAGTAAATCAAATATGTAGCATATTGTTCTTCATAGGTTGTTAAATATAAACATATGTGATGATAGTTTAAAGGTGAAATGATAATGATAGTATAATTAAATATATGTTGTAACATGGATGTTGAAATAAGTATGTTTGTGCCATATTTTTGAATATGTGATAACTTATGAATTGTTATAGGGACGTTTTTTAGATAAAATGATCAAGAAAATGGTGTTAATGATGAGTGCAAAAATTTGATAAATGAATGGAATATGTTTTGTTTTGGATGTATAAAAACGTGGGTTTATTGGTTGTTATAAAGATGAACTAGAGTGAGTTTTGAGGCTAAATAAAAGGCTAATGTAGTGTCTTGAAATGAGCAGAACTAGGATGATTGTTTTGAAATAAAGTGAAGGTGATAATGGAGTTGAATGTGTACTAAAACATTGATGAATGTGTGTATACATTGATGTTTTGTTTTGTTTTGTTTGATTGATGAAAAATAATGTATAATCTGTTTAGTGGGTGTTTTTTTAGTTAAAATGGAGCTGAAAATGATGAGGAATTAAGCTAGGAATGATGAACTATGCATAAGGTGTTGAATGTAGTAAGCAAAGAGTTAAAAATTTGGAAAATATGGATGAGAATGGCTGGAAACTTTTCGGATATGATAACCCACGATAGTGGGAATGCTTCCACGATCGTAGGAAATGAAGAAATGGGTGGAAAGTTTCTATTGGTATAACCCACGATCATGGATGGCATCGTGGGAAGCCATCCATAATTGTAGGAATGACCTTTAATGTAAATCCTTCTTCTTTTGTGTGATATTCGAAACAACAAATGCTAGGTGCCTTCCTATAACGTGTTTAGGCTTGAACGAGACTTGAAATGAACCTAGTTTGATGATGGATTAAGTGATTAAATATGTGATATGCTTAGGGTGATAATTAAGGTTATAACTTGAGCAGGGATGGTTAATATAAATTTATCAAAAATTTGGAAAATTTAGAGATGTTATAGGAATGAAAGGGATCTTATGAATGCTAATGAGATGCAAAGGAGATGACTAATATGTATTAAGTATAGATGATTGAGAATTTAGATATTATGTGATCTTATAATACTATAATAACATTAGTGAATGATTGATTAAGGAACTTAGAATAATCATGTATAATTGATGTATAATTCAAATTAGCATATCCAAGTGATAAAGGTTGAATGATTAAGATCCGTAATTAAGGATACATATTCGGAATAGTCAGATTGAGAATGCATCATACATAACACATATACATATGTGTATGATTGAATACTTATGTGATTGAGCAAATTGAGGAATGTGTAAATGTGTGTGTCGCATGATATAGAAGCGCAAATAGAAAGATAATATCCAGATATTGCTGGGATCTCAAGGCAATAGCTAACTGAAGCGTATTGTGAGTAACCTAGATGTTCTCACTAAGATTGCTTATATCTGTTTAAAATTTCAATTATTGAACTATTATTGAGGTGATTGTGTTAATTTCGGACTTTGATAGTCTGAGGCCTTTGATGAATGAGATTTGCATTGGAAGTGCCATTGAATATAAATTTGAAAGACATAAGTGTTCTCAACTAATATGTTAAATGCCAAACTTATGTTTGATGAAAAAGTGAAAAGTGAATGTGTTTACTAAATGAATGTGATTGATTGAATATATATGATATGATGCATTTTATTACATAATATGCATGATCAAATAAAGGTAGTTGTGACCAAAGTAGCCAGTGAAAAAGAGCCTAAAGCTCATAATGTGTATAAAAGTCACAGGCTCACTAGTAAAATGATCCCGGTATCCACAACAAATACGAGACAATTATCAATGTGCCCAGTATCCACCCCCAATATAGGATAGTTAAAAGGGCACTTGGTCACAAGGATTAACAATGAAAGTGGAGTCTCATGAGAAATTGCATTTATAATTGATATGTGTGTTATATATTGATTGGAGTGAATCGTTTGATCTGTTCTGAAACTGAATTGTGAAATTATATGCAATATTTGATTATGTGAACTGTCTATGAATTATAAGGAGATATGTCATAAGATTGGTATAAGTGAGCACATCGATGATGGATTGCTTACTGAGTTTGCAAAACTCATCAAATTGCAACGTTGACTTTCAGGTACAAGAGAGGAGACTTAGTTACTAAGAAGTTCTAGAAGAAGTCTAGTTTTTGCTTTTTGAACATCAAGAAATGACTTAAAGGTCAGTCAGCTGATATTGTGGAGCTTAAATAGAGTTTTTGTACAGTTCCTCATTCATGTAGTATAATTTGTAAAAAGAGCAGTAGACTTTGATAAGCATTTAATATTGTATATTTATGGATTATGTAAGAAATGCTACTGTGTAAATTGTGTTTTATCAATGTAATGAAGAATTGAGTTTTAGATATTTTGTTATTTGTGTTTTAATTATGATGCCATATAAGTGAATATGACTACTCTAACGTGTCGTTTCATAAGGCATGTGCCTGAATGTCCTCGAGATGTTCGGGTAGGTACCTCTTGGAAACGGGGTGTTACATAGAGTCTATTAAGATTCAAAGCTTACCTTTGTGGATAAATTTCCACAACATTCCCCTCGGGTATTAGACTACCCAAGGATTAAGCTCTTTAGTTAGCTACATTAGCAAGCCATTGTGCATGGATGAACCTACAGCTACAAAGAAGCAGATTGGATATGCGAGAATTTATGTAAGCACTGACCCTTCAAAAGAGCTTCCTAATGAGATCCCTATCATACACTTAGGTGATGATAGCCAACTATAGGAAGATAGCATTGTTATCTCCTACCATTAGAGACCCCCCAAACTACAGGACAAAATATAGAAGGCCATAGGAAAAAACTTTAAAACTGGAACCTACTAAGACCTAATGGGTCTCAAAGAACAAACTCTTTATGCTGAACTCAAGGTTCCGAAGGATACAGCTGCTATGGGAGTAATAAATCTAGAAGTACCACCTACTCAAACATCACCTACAACTCACATTCATGAAGCAACTTCCACCATACCTACTATGGAAACATCTTCCACAGTCCCGACCTTAAAAAACACCATAAGTGATGAACCAACACATATACACGAGTTTCAGATTGATAGTCCTGACTCAGATGAGCTCATGCATCCCTACTCTTTTGTAGCTGGATCTAACCAAATAGTTAGTTCCCCCCAAATCACAGCATCGAAGGAAAAAGTGGAAATATAGGAAGTCATAATAGACAATGATACAAATTAAATCTTCCACAGTGTAACCTAAAGGAAATCTCAGCAGAGAAAGGCTAAAGGCTCCAAAACTACTTTTTTATAATATGTTTATTCTAACATGAAATGTTATTTCCCTCTAAGTGTAACAGCCCAGACCACCCGCTTGCAGATATTGTCCGCTTTGGGCTTGGCCCGCACAGTTTTGTTCTTCCAGGCTCACCCCAAACTGGAAAACGCGTCTACAAGGGAGAGGTAACCACACCCTTATAAGGAGTG
>JANZXR010001363.1:0-17361 GCA_027575705.1 Erythroxylum echinodendron | reverse complement strand
AAGGCAGTTACAGGCAGAGTCTTTGGAGAAGCATTGAGCAAGTTGAATATTGGTGATCCCACTATTCAACTTGAGGGGGAGTGTTAGCTTTAGGAGATTATATCAATCCCTTAATTTAAGGGATTGTGATTTGATTTGATTTATATGTATAATTATCTTATACAGATTGATGTCTATCTCCTAATCTATATATGTACAATGTACAGTGCAATACACAATACACAGAAAATTTCCCAAATATCCTATGTCTACTGTTCGTTTCTTCTTCAGGTAAAATTATCCTTGAATCTCTTTAATGGAAAACAAATTCTCTTTTGCACCATTTCAGACACCTAAAGTAGGTACCTCACATTCTCGCCCTTTAGGTGTGTAGGAAAATAGAGTGGAACAAAAATGACACAATGAATTACGTGGATCGGTTGATTCAACCTACGTTCACGGGAAAGAAAAACTTCCATGATATTTCTTCGTACTTTTTTCTGTACAAGATATAGTGTTTATAATGTACAAACAGGATTCTAATTTGGGAAAGAAACCCATTTATGGAAGAAGCATACAAATTAAGAGAAATTGCTTCCAATTTAGGAAGACTAAAATAGAAGGAAATCTCTCAATCTCGTGATTTCGACTCTCGAGCTCTTGCCAAAGCCCCACCATTTCCATATAATCCTAGGTGACTTCACTTTCTCCTTGTTTCAATTGCCACAGCCTAGTCTTGATCTCGAAGATTTAGGAAGCATTTTCAACGTCCGAGTATGTCTCCCAAATGGCCTCCCAAACATCGTGTGTTGTCGCGAAAACAGGTAGGTCTTTCCGATTGAGGGTTGCATAAAGTTCACCAGCCATGCGATCACCATTGAATTTTCAGAGCTCCAGTGTTGTAGAGCCGACGCCTCGGTGGTGAGTGGTTTCTTCGCCTCTCCGGTAAGATAGTCCATTTTTCCTTTTCCATCTATCATCAACTTCAGTTTTCCTTTTTGGTAGTTTCTTCCGTTTAGTTTATCCACTGTGAGATTGAAGGAGGAAGACTCCAAATTTTGTGTGCACAAGGTAAGGGACACCTCCCTCTCGTTATCGAGAGCTTCGGAGGGAATGGAGCTGCTGGTGGCATCAGTCATTGAGGACGGCGGTCACGCCTGCTCTGATACCATGTAGGAAAATAGAGTGGAACAAGAACGATTCAATGAATTACGTGGTTCGGTTAATTCAACCTACATCCATGTGAAAGAATAACTTCTATGGTATTTCTTCATACTTTTTTCTATACAGTATAATAGAGTTTTTACAATGTACAAACGGGATTCTAATTTAGGAAAGAAACCCATTTACGGAAGGATATAAATTAAGAGAAATTGCCTCCAATTTAGGAAGACCGAAATAGAAGGAAATCCCTCAATCTCTTGAATTCCACAAGGTGATACTAATATAACAACTCAACATGATAATCAATAACAAGTGCAATCCTATAACTTAGACTAACCAAAGCACCCTAAAGTGTATGACAAGTGCTAAAACCTGAAATCCAGGGGAATAAAGAGAATAAGGGATAGGAAGGAAGAAGCAAGGAATAGTGCATTAAATCAAATATGGGGTAGAAATACTAATTCAATTAGAATTCTATATGAATTTCTTCAAGATTTCAACTCCAAGTTAAATGACTCAAAGCTAGACTTGTTTCTAACATATGTTCGATTATATCCTTATTTGGTAGTCGAATACCAATCAACCAAAGACCTTCTTGAAGAGAAATAAAGCCCACAAAGACTCCAGCAATTCATAGTAAAATGAGCATGCTTAAAACTTAAGATTCAGTTCCACAATCTTTGACCTTAACACTGGAAAAGCGTGTTGTTGATAAAAGGCACCGAAGAAGAGTTCATCAGCCTATGTCACAGAATTAGTTATCAGTAAAACATTTTCACAGGCACTATCTACTCTATACAAACACATAACAGCCTTGAGAAGTTGAGATACTTCCAGAAAGAAGTTCAAAGAGCTACGCTCCAAATATAGTTGATATAAATAGGCCGGTAAAGAGGAAATAAATCCTAATGACAGCCCCAATCAGTATTTCTATTTTGCAAAATACTTATCAATTTGAGAGATCTAAACCAATCATTTGCATTAATCATGATACTGACACTCGCAAGTTGTCAATTTCAAAGGAAAAATAAAACATAAGAACAAAGTGCACAACTGTCTTGGTCAGGAAAAATGCTTTGGGTTGGCAAAAAGAACATAGAACAGATCGCAGTTCATATCCTTGACAATTAACTAAAAGAAAATAATGACCTTCCATTTCCTAAGCCTTTCATTTTCGTCTTCCAAACGGGAAACTTTGTTTTCCAACTCATTCGTGTAAGCCTGTCAATTGAAACAAGGGGAAATAATGAGCCAAAAACAATAGGAAAATGATGGATTTGAAAGACAAAACTAAGTGGATAGTGACCTGCTTACGGGCTCGTGAACGAGCAGCAGATTCCCTATTCTTTATCATCCGTTTCTGCCTCCTCTCAGCAGACTTCTAGATCATATACTGTGTTGTACCCCTCTTCCTGGCAGTTGACTGTGTATCTGATAGTGTTCCTATTAGAGGAGATGGTAAAGCCACTTGGTTGCCACCATGGGGAACATCCATCAAAGTACCAGTCCCCCTGGGAAGTGGGTCTGGAATAGGCTGGCCTGGTATAAAGACCCCCATCATGCTTTGTTGTTCAAGCTGATGTTGTGGATGGGTAAATGGCATCCATAGACCTTGTTGTGGGAACCGTGTAGGTATATTTGCATCAAACCCAGCATCAGGAACAAAATCCCTTTTATCCATAGATTCCTCTGCTACAATTCCTGCTTTGACTAGAAAATCCTCCAAGGTCATCTCCCCCAACGTAGGCTGTCGTTCCCTAGACTTCTTATCCCTACTATTTTTGCTCTGTTGAATATCTGTCCAGACATCATGTCAACAGTTTTCTTGCTCAATGAACTAGTTAATGAAAGGCTCACCTGATGCTGCAGAGCGATTCGATTGGCCAATTGTGTGCCCTCAACCTCAATACCAAAAGACTGATTAGCCTCAGCAGTCCATACATTCTTGAGAAGTTCATCAAGGTTCATACTGTTCAAGGGTTTCCCCAAGTCACCCAATTGGTTCTGAACCTCATCCAATGTGAGGTTGTACATTGAATTTTGTCACACTAATGGCTGGTACTGGGACTGTTTGCCATTACTACTGCCATCAACCTGAGATTCCATTGCGTGCATCCCCATTCAACAATCCTTAGCTTAAGAACTCATTTTGAATCTCAAACTCACAGTTATTAATATCACAACTTCAGTCATCCCAACTATGCATTAAAAGCAAGCGAAATAAGTGCTCAAGAATCCAGCCAAAAATGAGAACCTGAAATTACGATCAACATAACCTATCTTAAGTCGTTCCCAATTCAGAAGACCTTTAATATGAATCAGGTAAACCAAGGGGATGCTTATCATCCCTTTCTTTGCCATTAAAATAATTGACAAAATTATCTTTGTGACCCCAAAACACCGCCCAGAAAAATGTACTAGCACTAAATAAGAAATTAAAGTCCCATTACACAAAAAAGATAATGATCAAAACTAAATATTACAAATTGACTCCACGCAGAAAAAGGACTCAAATCCTGCTCTCAGAACCTCGAATCAATAATCACAATTCACTGGAGCTTCACAGAACTATCCAAATTTAAAGCCAGAAATTACCCTAGGAATAGACCGAAAAAGATAAATAAAAAAATAAAGCAGTAAAGAGGAATCATGTCATAATCGAAACACAAAATGCATGGAAAGCTCAAGAGAAAAAGCGAAAATGCTTCGAAGAGTTAGAAGAAGCAAAATGGATTGCATGATTGTCCAAACAGCAACAGAGAAAAGCAGTTTGCAAGTAGAAACGAAGTCCCTCATACTAAAATTCCCAAATGCTACTTAAAAATCAAGATTTATTTTCCCAGAAACAAGAAGAAAAGATAAGGAAACAAACAAGACACTCCAGAAAGAAAGCGTAGAGAGGCCTAACGGGTAGAGAGAGGAAGTGAAAAGAAAACTTACTTCGGTGGTTATGTTTAATACTCAAAGCCAAAATCAACTCTGCTGCCGCTTCATCTTCCGCATATTGCACCAGACCAGACCAGACCGGATGCCTAAAAGAAATATAAATAAATTTTCAGTTTTTTCTTTTTCTTTTAATTGGCCAATTTCGGTCTTATTTTTACGGTAAGAGCGGCCTCATGTGGTAATCGTGGGATTATCCAATTAATTAAGTCTACCGCGCCTCGTGTTTTCTTGTCCTTTCACCAATTCGTTTACAGGCCAACTAACATGTCATATCTTCCAACGAGTAACGGTTACAAATATTTTTCTTAAAAAAATTTATAAGTGCAAAACGCGCCCACCGGCTATGAGCGCGCTGGATAGCTGCCAGAAAACATTGAAAGGGACCTAGACGATACGGTGGGACCGGTACAGAAGAATTGTGTGGACCCAAAAGAGATGGTTGGTTTTTGTCCATTAGTGAAGATTCTGGAAGCTATTGGATGTACGGTCCCATGATTAGCCCTTGAAAAGCGCACACATGGCACTCTCTTGTAAGTTGTAGTCCCTTCGTTCCTTTTCTTTTCCTTCGTTGCAATCACTCTTTGCTTCACCTGATAATATACTATCATCATTATTATCATCACTTAATTTAAAATTTTTTAATAAAACAAATTCTAACGAGATTTAATAGTACACAATTTTACCTCTATATAATAAAAAAGTTATTTTTAATAGACCCATATATAAATATGATCAAGGGCAGACCTGGTATAGAGCATGGGGTTATGCAACCCCACTCAAAAAAAAATGAAAAAAAGCAAAAATTTATATTTCAACCCCAAAAATCTAACCCATAACTAGCCCTAAGTACATACTAGTATATTACCACTTTATTACAAAACTTATTATACTTTTTATTCTGTTGTTTTAATACTTCTACTTATCTTAAGCAATGGATGTTAAAAAATTTGAGAACCCAAATTACCCAATTCTTTGCCCTGTTGCACTTTATTTATAGATGTGAATTTAAAACTTAGTTTAAGTATGCCTTGTGATATATTTTCAGTTAAACTGTGCAACCCCATCTTTCAAATTCTGGGTCCGCCCCTGAATATGATAATAAAAATATAATGCAGGCTATAAAGAGTAAAAAGGAAAAGATTGGATAAATTAAAAAGATGGTGGAAAGGAACTAAAAAAAGACATTAGGACAAGGAAATAAATCCGGATATTAATAAATAAATAAATAATTAAAAATAGGAAAGGAAATAGGAACAAAGGGCATACCTGATATAGAGCCTAGCTCTACTAAATACCTGATAGACTGCAACAGATCGGCTCTGCTCTTCGCTATGTGGGCTAGGAGTTCTGGCGCTGCTCCTTTGTGTGTATGACAATTCTACAGGGTCCGACATACTTGTTGGATCGTTTTCGGATACCTAAAAAAAAAGGTCTACGACTCTCAAACTAGAAAAGACATATTAGACTTCCTACGCGGTGAATAGAGTATGTAAGCATGACAGTAAACCCTCGTAATACACTTACTCGACTATCTTGTCGTACTTTAAAGGGTTTCCCTTACCCTTATCCTACCCCGCCAAATTTTTTTATATCTGAACAGTTTCACTGTAAGGGCTAGCTCTGACATATTTTTCTTAACTAATTCCCTCCAGGTCTTATATGGCCTGCCTTTTCTCCTCTTGTAGCTACTAAGAATAATTTGCTCACATCGTCTTACCCGAGCATCCGAGTGCCTTCTGCTCACATGCCCAAACTATCGAAGTCTGGTCTCTCTCATCTTGTTGGCAATACTGGTCACCTGTAGTTTGTCTCGCACCACACGATTCCGGACTTTATCTCGCCTAGTAATGTCACATATTTACCGAAGCATACGCATCTCTGCTACCAACAATTGTCTTGTATGTCAACTTTTGACCGATCAACACTCTGCCCCATATAACGTGGTTGGTCTAATCACTATTCTGTAAAACTTCCCTTTGAGCTTTAAAGGGATCTTTTTATCACATAAGACTCCTGATGCGCTTTGCCATTTGCTCCACCCAGATCTGATATGATTGACTATATTGTCATCAATATTACCATCTCTCTGGATGATAGACCCAAGGTATTTAAAGCTCTGTTTTGTGCTATGACATCAGTTCTAATTGTTAGTGTAGCCTCGCGGACCATCTGGCTTCCTGAAAAGTTGCATTCTAAGTACTCCGTCTTAGACCTACTCAGTCTAAAACCTTTCAACTCTAACGTCTCTCTCCAACATTCTAACTTGGAATTGACCCCCGCCCTAGTCTCATCTACCAGGACAATATCGTCAGTAAATAACATACACCAAGGTACTTCTCCTTGAATATGTTTAGTAAACTCATCTAACACAAATGCGAACAAAAAAGGGTTTCACGCAGAGCCTTGGTGTAAGCCAATATCAATAGTAAACGCTTTTGTTTCATCCCCTATCATCCTTACACTAGTCAATGCTCCTTCATACATATCTATAATAACGCGTATATAGGTTGGATGGATTCCCTTTGCCTCTAAACACCTCCATAAGATTTCCCGATGAACCCTATCATACGCCTTCTCTAAATCGATAAAGATCATATGTAAATCTCGTTTACGTTCTCTGTAGCCTTCCATAAGTCGACGGAGAAGATGTATTGCTTCTGTAGTAGACCTACCAGGCATAAATCTAAATTGGTTGACTGATATAGAAGTTGCTCTCCGGACCCTCTTCTCGATTACCTTCTCCTACAGCTTCATGGTATGACTTAGTAATTTGATGTCTCTATAGTTGTGACACTGTTGGATGTCCCCTTTAGCCATGTATATTGGGATCAACCTACTCAATCTTCATTCATCCGGCATTTTGGCCAAGTCTAGTATCACATTAAAAAGGCGAACTAACCACTCAATACCTATAAATCCTATCAGCTTCCATGCCTCTATAGGGATCTCTTCCGGCCTGACCGCCCTTTTGCTCCCCATCACTCTCAAAATTTTTGTAATTTCTCCCCTTGTGACCCTACCGTGTTGGGACCAGTTTGAAAAATGCACTGATACGACAGGTTCACCTAACTCTCTATTGACCGAGATGCCTTCGTTATGCAAGCCAAAAAAGTATCTCTGCCACCTACTCTTGATGGCCTGTGTCTTTATGAGTACCTGACATGCTTAATCACGTATACAGTAGACTTGGTTGAGATCTTTCGTCGCACGTACCCTATCCCGCGCCAACTTGAAAATTCTTTATGCTCCTTTGAACGTATCCAAATCCATGTACATAGACTCGTATGCTTCTCCTTTCGCTACTGAAATTTTCTTCTTTGCTTTCTGCTTTGCCATTCTATACCCTATTTTATTAGCTACCCGCTCCGCATCTATTGTATTTACTATTAGGTCTTTGTATGCTCTCTTTTTTGCCTTTACCATCCCCTAAACCTCTCCCGATATCAACAATAATTTAAATAATTTTAATGAAAAAATTAAGTATATACATTCATTCATATTACTTAAGTCAACTTTTATATTTTGTTTATCAAGAATGTGTAGAAAAACTACAAATTTTGGTATCTTTTAAATTATACCTCTTTTCGGTAGCCCTTTTAAAAATGGTATATAGATGTAATTATGAAAACTAACTTAGAAACTCTAATAACTTATTATCTTTAATTTTTTTGATAAAAAAAGAAATGCATTAGATTAATAATGCAATCCTGAATCATACGGACAACGATCTAAATCCAACAAATGAAACAGCCCGACAGGAAGGACAGAGTACACAATAGAACTCGACTGGCCAAGGCCAGCTTTAGCAAGGAAATCAACACACCTATTCGCATCCCGGAAAGTATGATGGAATTTCATTGACTAGAACCCTTCACGCATCGTCCAGTAATCATGTAGAACCTCCCATGCAGAAGGTAATGGTTGGCCACCTATAAGTAGCTCAAAAGCCTCCACAGAATTAGTTTCCACATACAAAAACCTGTATCCGCCTTACAGTGCTAGGAGCATTCCCCGAGCAACCGCCTGAAGCTCCACCTCAAATACAGAGCACGACCCTAGCCGAACAGAGAAGCCCCCTAGCCAATTACCATGATCATCACGAAATAGACCTCCAGCACCCGCATCGTCTAATCCATGATGTCGAGCACCATCACAATTCAGCTTCACCCAGCCCGGTAAAGGAGGAATCCATCTCACCCGTCTACTCTCCTGCCTCCCCAATATAGGATCCACCTGTTTCCAAATAACAGAAGCATAGGTAAACATTTTAACATACCTCACAAATCACCGGTTTGACAACTGCAGGTATGCCCACCCCTTGTCCAAAAATGAAATTGTTCCTCCATCTCCATAACAGCCAAACAATCACCCCAAAGCAAAGAGACGAATTACCATCGGAGGAAGAACTCCAGTCGGCGCTCCAAATTTGACAACACCCAATCCCGCAAACTCAAAGAATAAAAGGATATCTGTTCACTAGCAGGAACAAAGCAATCCCATACAGCTCTTGCCCATCTACAATCACGCAAGGCATGCAGAGATCCCTCAACATCACCACAACGAACACACCTATCATCCATCACATAATGCTTATGAAAACACAAGCTCATAGTCAACAATTTATCATAGCCTACCAACCACAGACAACTACAAATTCGTTTAGGACCAGACCATGCCCAAATCACTCTCCACGGCCTGTCATACTCACCATCCTCCTCCTCAAGCAAAGCATAAACAAAGCTATCAGAAAATGTACCCGTAGGACTATATAGCCACGTCAAACAGTCATCCGTGAAGCGATCTAGTACCATGCATACTATGCAATTAACAACAGCACGTGGTAACAAATGTTGGAAACGGAAGGTACTCCATAATCCATCACCATCAACATAATCACTAACCTTTAAATTTATATCCTCTTCTGGAATATTCGAAGCCCACACACATAAAGGACCAAAATCCTCCACCCAACAATCCTTCCAAAAGGAGACTCGGGAACCATTACCAACATTCCAACGACAATACATACCATTACCAACATTCCAACGACAATACTCAAGAAGAGGATCAATGGTTTTCTAGTGGCATCTGGGGTTTTTGGAATCAAAATGTCCAGGTTACTATCCTTAGACAGTCTTGCCAATACATACATATGTTGTGGGAGCAGACTAGGTTTACTTTGACCCTCACTACAGTTTATGCTAGTCCTGCTCCAACAAGTCGTGACTTTCTTTGGCAGGAACTCTGATTACTTTAACATCAGGTGACAGGACCGTGGTTGATTATTAGTGATCTGAATTGTTTTGTATCTTCTGATGAGAGGATGGGTGTTTCTCGACTGTAGGACCAGAGAAGTGATGAATTGCCTCATTTTATACAGGATTACGAGTTGACAAACCTTAGTTTTATTGGTCCTAAGTTTACGTGGGTTAGAGGTAATCTTTGTATTCGCTTGGATAGAGCGCTTGTGAATGATGCATGGATCCAGCAATTTCCTAATTCTGTTGGGTACCATCTTTCGCATTTCAAGTCTAATCATCGTCTAATCTTGTTTTGGTTGTTTGCTCCTATTACTCGGACATTCATGCCTTTTCGATTTCAGGCAACCTGGTTAACTCATCCGGGTTTTATACCTTTGGTGAAGAAACAATGGAGGGATGGTGTTACTTGGGAAGTGGCTTATAATGATTTTATTCGGGAGGTAAAGGTCTGGAATTGGAAGGTTTTTGGTGATATCCTGAGACGGAAGGAGAAACTACATGCTAGACTATTGGAGCTAGAGGTTCAAATGGAATCTCGATGGTCTGATACACTGGATGCTCTTCATTGCGAGGCACAAAAAGAATACGAGTTGGTTCTTGCACAGGAGGAAATGTCATGGAAACAGAAGTCTGGTGTTAACTGGACTAACTTTGGAGATAGGAACACACATTATTTACATATGGCAGCACTGACAGGGAGACGGGGTAATACCATTAAAAAACTAAAAGATGAAGCTGGTGTTTGGCAGGATGAGGAAGAAATACTAAGGAATATGGCGGTCTAGTACTTTTTTGATCTATATTCTAATGATCTAGTGGATCGAATACCTTTATGTACGCAGAGCTCGTTCCAGTAAGTTGATTGTAGTGATCTGATGGCGAGATTAAGATCAATCTCTATAGAGGAGATTCACGCGATTGTTAAAGCAATGGGGCGTTTCAAGGCTCCTGGACTAGATGGGTTACAACCTGTATTTTATCAGAGTCAGTGGGAGAGAGTTAGGATGTCGCTCTTGGTGTGGTTCGTAATTTTTGTTGTTGGCTATCGCTTACTTACGGGCTTGAATGATACTTTTATTGTCTTGATTTCGAAAGTGCAATCTCTTGCAGGGTTCCACCAGTTTTTCCCAATTAGTTCGTGTAATGTTTTATATAAAATAATTACTAAACTTATTGTAGTGTATATGCAGCTAGTATCCAGATGCTAGACTAGTTTTGTTCTGGGAAGACAAATTATTGACAATGTGGTTATTGTTCAGGAAATAATTCACTCCATGCAATGTTGTACAGGTAGCAAGGGATGGATGGCTATCAAGCTGGATCTTGAGAAGGCTTATGACAGATTATCTTGGGAATTCATTGAAGAGACACTCAGTACGGCTGGCTTTGAAATGGAGTTGGTAGAGTGCATTTGCCATTGCATGAGCTCGTCTTCTATGTAGGTCCTTTTCAATGGGTCTGCTACAAATTCTTTCAAACCGACTCGTGGTGTGCAACAAGGTGATTCATTATCCCCTTATCTATTTGTTCTATGCATAAAGAGGCTTACACATGTTATAGCTGATGCGGTTATTGACAAGAGATGGAAACTGATTCGAATGTGTAGGCGAGGAGAGCCTCTATTGCATTTGCAAAAGGAGTATCGAACTCGGGTATGTCAATATCATTCTTCACTTTTACATACATGCCCATATATCCTAAGTTCCATACCATTCTTCACTTTTACATATATGGGCATAATATAGTCTATCCATCCTAGTTGTTTAAGAATCTAAGCATATTGGTCTCCTTAATAAACTTGCTAGATAACTCAACCCCTTCATACTGTACTATTGTACAAGGACATTATGAAAATTAATTCATAGAGGAAATACTTTTATTATACTTCTCTCTAACTTTACATGCAACTTCCTCCTCTTGATAAATATTTGTTGTCCTCTAATGTGCCATGGCCCTTGCTCCAATATCTCCTATAGGCATTCCTCAGTGTTAAACTTAAAAATGAAGGTGTCTTCCTTTATGAGAAGAACGATTTTATCAAAACCCTTCTTTTCCCACTTTGACACTACTTAAGCTTGTGCCTATGGAAAACCTAGTATCTTTCTATGAAAAAACACTATTAGAACTGAATACCAAGAAGATGCACCCACTTGTAATAGTTGTTAAAGGTTGTTAACTATTACACCCTCTTTAATGGTAATGAGTGAGCTTCACCTTGGATACTTAAGGAGATACTCCATTGCTCTATATTTTTGAAGATAGTTTTAGAGTAGTAAGATCATTGTTCTTAACTATTTGTGAGCTTGATGCTTACCTAATGACTTTATCCCAACTATTGTCTGTAGTTGGTTGAAGTGGTGGGAAATCCTCGATACTAAAGTTTTCATTACTATTGAGCACATTTTCACTTACTACTTTATTACCTGATTTTAGGTTATCTAAATATATCTCTTTGGTGATTTTCTAGCCTTTGTCTGGGGCCATCTCTTATGAAAATTAACCAAAATAAGAAGATTTAACTTATCAACCAATGACGAGTAAAAGTAGAAAGGGGTGGGAAAGTTATGGGGTAAATTTGTAATATTGAGTAGACAAAACACTTTGTTTAGTGTGTTAGTGAATGGTTTGCCTACTAAGATATTCTATCAAAACCAAAAGAAGAAGGGAAGGGGATCCCTTATCTCCATATTTATTCACTATAGCCATAGAAATTCTTATTAGGTTAATCACTTCGGGGATTAGTACCTTAAGTTCATTCAAATTCCATCATACGTGTAAAAAGCTCAAAATTAGCAATCTTGTTTTTGCAGATTATCTGTGGAGTAAATCCTATTTCTATCCAACTACTAACTAGATCAATAAGTTAAGTCTTTAGAATATCTGGGCTAAAATTCAATGCTGATAAAAACAAGATTTATAGCTCTTTTAATGTGCCTAATACTTCTTTCCTTATATCTATATATGGCCTTAAATGTATAATGCTCCCTTTAAGTACTTTGGCTACCATCTACCACTAAGAAACCAAGGTTTATAGATTGCTTACCCCCTAATTAAATCTTAAAAAGTTGTAATTTATTCTTGGGAAAATATATTCCTCCTTAGTACTAGTAGGTTGTAATTGATTTCTTCTACTTTAAGGAATATTCATTGAGGCTCTCATTTTGGTCCTTCCTAAAAAGCTAATTAAGGAAGTGGAGAAACTAATTAAGAATTACCTCTAGACAGGGTAACTCATGAAAATTTTAAGTTCAAAGGGAAAAAGTTGTGTATTTCTAAACAAGAAGGTGGTTTCAGAATTATCTTTATTGACGTTATGAAATTAGATTTATCAGCTAAGAAGATTTAAAGATTGTCCAAAGATAGGAAGCTATATGGTTTAAATAGATGCATATATATTATTTTTCTAACACCTGCTTTGGAATCTAAAAATTAATAGGGAATACTCATGGTACTTAATTCAAATGCTAAAGTTGAGAAATCAATTAAGGTTCTCCTTTAAGAGTGTGGTAAGAAAGGGAGACTAGACTTGGATCTAGTAGGACAAATGGAGTTAATTGGGTTAACTACATCCTACGAATAAGCTTAACCACCTTAAACTAAGGATTCACATGAATACGAAGATAAATGTTATTATTAGAGAGGACATATAGAGTTGTAACCTCAAAGGAATAGCTACCTTATTTAACAATCTACTAGCATATAGCCCTAATTAATCTAATCGTGACCATGTCATTTGGTTAAAAAGCTCTTAGAAATTTAAAAGTAGATCTTATATTAATTTATTTAGCTACCAAGGTTCCAAGTTTCCTTAGTATGACTAGTGTGGACTAAATCCTTGATTCCTAATGCCTCCTTTACCCTTTGACTAGCCATCAAGTTAAGATTGAACATTAAAGATCAATGTCATGGTATCCCTAACCCTCTATGTTTGCTTTGTCAACAAACACCTGAATATATCTCCCATCTATTTTCCTAGTTCAAATTTTCACAATTCTTATGGTCCAAATCATAACATCTTCTTCAGATCTTTTATAACAAAAGGGAAGTGGACTTTAATAATACTATAGCTATGAGCATAATTAAAGCTATGGGATAAGAAGAATGCATTTTTAAAATTTTCCCTCTTATGTGGCGTCTATATAATCTAGCAAAAAAGAAATAGTATATCACACAAAAGTTTGACTATGAGTAAGCATAACTTTACTACTAAGACAATTCTTTGGATTAAAGAAATTATGGTAGCTAGGAAAGGATACATAAGGCACGCTATTGAAATAAAGATGCGACTTGGAGACCCTGGAGAATAGACAATAATGGCCTAGCTTTGGCTCACCTCAAGGAACCATCTATTAAAGATAACTAAAAAAGCACCAATTTATAGCTTTGCATATAGGTCCCCTTAACATGCAATCAATCTTATTAGATAAAAAAATGCTAAAGTGAGGGCTAGTGAATTTACTTAGAGGGGTAATTATACCTAGCGGTATAGTGTAAGTCGTTCATCCCTGAAACCATTAGTGTTCTCACTGCTGAAATGAAATTTAAGAATTATAGGAATGATTAGGCAAAGAAGAAGATAACACATATGGAATATGTTGCACATGATCAAGCTTTTGGATGCTTCCTCACTTTTGGTCAGAGAAAGGAGAAGGTTGGCTAGTTTCGATGGTTATCTGAAATAAAACTCCCCTGCTCTCTATCTTAGTTATGTGGTCATTTGGGGTATCACGGTGTAAAACTCTCCTATAATATATTTATAAATCAATTATTTTTCTTTAAAAATAGTAAATCATCACTTATCAATGACCTTTTATTGGTATCTTTAAGTTTCTATGCTTACAAGATCCTTTGCTCTTCAATTAAGTCAAAATTTAAACACAGTTGGTGATCATTTCTATATGGGTTATATTCCTTATAATCTTATACTTGAAAAGTTTATAAGAATTAAGACATTAGCCTTAAAGGAAAAATTAAAGGATGTTTCTCCAGTAGATGTTCTTAATGTTTTCAAGTATGCCCATCATATATTATAGATCTCCTCAACCTAATATTAACTCTAGCTTTCAAATTACGTAATATTATTCTATTTATGACCTCATCCAATATATTAGCCTGTAAGTATACATAAAACATGAAGTTATGCTTAATTTTTAGCTCTTCTGAAAAATTATAAATTCTATGCTATCGAATTTAGGGTTATATCTATAATTATTACTATCAAACTTTATATATACTTATAACATTTCTTCAAGAATCCTTCTACAATTTTTTCTATAGTATTGGCCAAGGGTTCTGCTTTAATCCACCTAGTGAAATAGTCTTTTATAGTTAAAATGAATTTGTATTGTCTTACTAGGAGGGCAAATGTTCCCAAGATATATATTCCCCGTAAGGAAAGAAGGATGGTACTTGACATTGTAATGTAATAATAACATGTTAATGATGTAAGTCTGAGTATATTTTGCACTTATCACCTTTTTTTTTTTTGCAAGCTCTTAGAATATATTTGAATGGTAGTCATAAGTACACCTTCTTAATGATCCTTTGTGGTAAGGATCATCCTCCCTATTGCAATCTGTATACTCCATCCTGAATCTTATTAAGGACAAACTACACTTGACACTTTAGAAAACATCTAGAATGATATAATGAATAACTACCCATCTATAATTGAATAACTTGAGGTTGATGTTAAGATCTTTTTTCTTCATCTTTCATCAACTTTTTCATGTTTAAATATTTCATGATTGGATATGATTGACTCTGCATGTTCATTATAAAAGATTCCTTAATGAACAAAATAACTGTTGGCTCCTACTTTTGATAGGAAGTTAACTACGTCACTTAGGAATTGACTCAATCTATTTTTATCTTCTTGTTTATTTTGTCTAAACATTTCCTTAGATTTTGCCAACTTGTCTTCTTTTACCTCATAAGTGACGGTAAGTTAACCCACTAAAATTTTTCAGGCTAATATAATGGTTATAGACTTGATATGAAGATCACAGACCAATTTTAACCTAAATAGTAATGCTTCATACTTTGCCTTGTTATTAGATGGTTTAAGTTAATGGTGTACTACATATTGTATCATTAATCCCACTAGGCCTTTTAAATATATCTGCAAAATAATGCCCTTGTCTCTCATCATGCCATCTGGGTACATTTCTATGTAACGAACTCATTGATGGATTCATGGTTTATATGAGTTTCCTTCTTTTCTTTAAGAAATTTTGACATTTAGAGTACAAAGTTATCATAACTTGTGATTAATTATTGGGATATACCTGATATTGAATTCTCACAACTTAATTGACCATTTTATAAGTCTTCCTGATGCATCATGTTTTTGAAGCACTTGCCTTAACTGAAGACTTGTTTATACATTAATAGTGTAAGTTTGAAAGTAAGGCTTTAATTTTCTTGCATTGATCAAAAGCAAATAAGACATTTTTTATTTTTAGGCTTAATAATATCTTGCTTATAAAATATATTTTCATTTAGATTTTTATCTAATGATCTAGGGGCAATCCGGGACGTGAAGGATCAAAAATAAAAGCATTTCCTTGCTTGATTTTTCAATGTTCTGAGCATTTTATTTAAATAAAGCAAAAGCGAAAAGGTTCAATAAATTTGAAAAACAAATACCAAGTACCTTTTTGAATAGAGGATATAATAATTTCTTGTGGATTTGTCAGTCTAAGCAGGAGAAAGAATACTTTGATATTATTGATTATTTTTTGATTTACAAAATCATCCCATCTTAATTGAAAAACTAAATGCTTTTTTAGGAAGGAATAAAGCTCTATTTGCGTATTACTTTTGCATTGTTTTTGTTTTCTATCTTTTGTCATGTTTGATCCCACATAATCCTCTTCAAATTCTTTTTCTTGACTGGGAAAAATGGCTTCAAGGTCCACCTTGTTTTAGGAGTCTTTGACCTTGTCATAGTTTCAATTCTCAAATTCAATAGATTTTTTAATTCGATAGTATAGAGATAAAAAAATCGTCATTTTTGTTGAATTTTTATTAATATTTTCATTTCTATTCAAATTGAAAAAAAGGAAGTTGATTGGTATTATCCAACGTTTTATCTCATATGTGTTGTAGAGTATCACAAATTTTTGAAAGTTTTGTGACCCAAAAATATTAGGGGGAGGGGTCATTTCATTTTTCTCTCTGTAACGAATAAGTTCAAGAGATAAGCGAATTAAGGATACTCACTAGAAAAACTAATCCAAACCATAATGATGTACTGAAAAAAACAACATTTTTGTTACTCGACCAACCATCAGGAGAAGAAAAAACAACAGGTACACTAATCAATAATATTGAGGAAGTAACAATTAATGCAAAACAGCCAATTGGAAAGCAATAGTCATGTTTATAATCCTCCATGCTACCAACAAAATAACTATACCATTTGATCCCCTTATCAGGCAAAAACTTGGATTAAAAAAAGGCAACATGGGGGTTTATGTTGATTCTATATGACTTATTGCTACCCTTTTCTACTTTATTCAAACATGGGATCGAAAGTGGTTTTTTTACTTCATAAAGGGTTATGCTAGATCCTGTATCTATTTGTATATACAATCTATATATACAAACAGATAGGTGTATGGACTCACACCTAATGTCTTTCTCTAGTACAGTGATAATATCCACTTTTGTAGCCGTACTCTATTCATAGAATAAAAAAAAGTAAAATAGAAATTATCTTTCAGAGAGATGGCTGAAGGGTTGATAGCTCCGATTTTGAAAACCGGTATAGTTCACAAGGAGCTATCGCTGGTTAGAATCCCTCTCTCTTCCTTTTTTTGCCCAAAAAAGTTTAATTAAATCATCCAAAATTTGGAGCGTAAGTACAATGAAGTGCAATTGGATCTATGCTTTATATATATATATATATATATATATACATACTACTGATGGCATTCTCTTAGAAATGGAATTGTGCAAACCCTATTTGTCTAAGCCCTATTCATATGCAACCTTTCTAAAAAGTGAC
>JANZXR010001324.1:0-17361 GCA_027575705.1 Erythroxylum echinodendron | reverse complement strand
GAATATGATCTTCATGGAAGTTGAATATATTTCTGTTAGCTTTAAATTTCCATATAGTGTGCATTTTTTTGAGATCAGAAGTAAAATTTAGAAATTGTAGAAATTCGGATTCCAATGGAACAGTAATTCAATGGAACAGTGAATTTGTGAATTCTGACTTCTGTGTTCAATTTTGAATTTTTAGAAACGGAATTGGAGAAAGTAGTATAAATGAACGTTGTAGAGGATTGTGAGAGCTTTTGAATGAGATATAATATGTAATTTTTGGTTTTTTGAATTGAGATATATGAATTGTGGAAGTCTGGAAGTGCTTTAGGTATAAATGAAACAAGTCAGAAACTTTGTTTGTGAACTTGAACCTGTTTGAGTTAGAATTGATTTTTTATGTATTCATAAGACTTGTATAGCTTGTCCTGAACTTTACATTGCTATAAAGAATGAAATTTTTGGATGACAAAATAGAGAGTTATAAGGTCTGAAAGTAGTGACATTATTCTGGCAAGTGACTGAATGAACAGACCAGTTTGAATTGATTTTTGACCCAAAATTAGGCAAATTTTGATTGTGAGTTCTACATGAAAAATGTAGATCATTTTGTTAGCTTTCCAACAAGACCTTATTTGTGATTTTTGGAGATCTGTATGAAAAGATATGTATTTTGGAAGTGGGATAGGTCTCGGATGTAATAGGTAGAGGAAGAATATTGAAGGTTACGATCGTTCCTCGGAACGATCGTAACGCGCGAAAAAACGTCACCGTTCGCGATCGTTCCGTGGAACGATCGCGACACACGGTATTAAACGAGGCCGGCTCTACAAGTTTAGACAAATCTCAACATTTAACAATCATATTCTCAACGGCTATCCCAATTCGATACATCAACAAAATTGAAAATAAAAATGGAAAATATGAGTTAACGGATGACGGAGGCAGCAAAGACGAGAAACTTCCTATTCCGGGAAGTACTTCGCGTAGGCTTCTTCTCCGTGTCTCTTTTCCTTCATTTCGTTCTCAATCTTTTGATAAAGCTCTATAGGTTTTTGGGATGGTGGCTGATGCAAAAGCCCTCTCTCTGTTCTTCATGTTCTTCAAATACCTTGGCAGTCCTAGGGTTTTTCCTTGATCAAAACGGCCCGAAAAATTCCTCGAAACTTGACTTTTTCTCATATTTGTGCATCTGCCTGACACAGGCCACGATTGTGGCCTACATCAAACCTTTCTGTCATGATTATGGCCCAAATGCCAAGATCGTGGGCTATGGCAGAGTCTTCTATCGCAATCATGTCCCTTAGGCCACAATCATGATTGTAGTCCAAAAGTCTCCAAAACTTTTCTGTTATTTGATGTTGACCATGAAGCACTAACAAACACATCAAGGTACCTAAAAAATATAATATTTAAGCTTAAAGACTTATACTAACCCATAAAAACACTTAAACATATAAACTAACACAATTCTAACCTAAATACATACTAAACACTCAAATTAACACTTAATACCTAACAAATTAAGCCTTAAAACATGATGCAAATCACACCTATCACCATCCCCATACTTAAATGTTTGCTTGTCCTTAAGCAAACAAAACAACAAACACATAAAAAACACACAACACACAATGCAGTAATGAGACAATGTCTTCAACTTCATGAAATACATTTAATCTTAAACACAAGCATTCAAGTTATATCAAATCATTAATAAGAAAAACTGTGTCTAGGGGCTTTGAATTAAATACACAACTTAACTGAGATCCAAGTGTCAATTTATTTAATTGTTTTCAATTGCACACACACATTAATAATTATTTGGTCATTTATATTCTGTAACTGTTCCTAAGTATATTTTCATGAAAAGTTAAGCTTATTACAAGTTTGGTAGGTTTTTATTAAGAACACACTTTTTTTTATTTAAACAAGGACCTAGTCTTTTACGCGGAGGCAAACATTAGTGATGAATGCTGATCCAGTTATTTAACTAAGTCATTTTTGTTAAACAGCTTAGTTGAAATGTCATTATAGCTTTTTGAAGCGGAGACACACATTTGTGATGCGTGTCGATCCGATTACTCAGCTATATCACATTTTCAATTGGCTACTAGCTCTATTCATAACCCGAAGGTCAGGGGAATAATTATTTATTTAACAAACAATTTTTTTCTTTTTTTATTATTGCCTACCTTGTTTTAGCTACTCGTTTCTATAAAAAATACTATTAAAGCTACTTAAGTTGAAAGGCCTCAAATTATGAATGAATGTGGCAATTTAGAGGCTGCTAAACTTACACTAAATCCTAATTAAGTTATATATTTATCCAAAGACCCCGATTCACTAATTTTTTGAGCTAATGATTTTACACAACCTAGTAGACTATGTTCAAAATTAAATTAATTTCAATCCATCTAAGTCATTGACATATTCAAACAATTCACAAAATGCAACCTAACAACTATTATACCATATACAAAATTACATACAAAACAAAACATATAACCCTCCCCACACTTGGATGACAAATTGTCTTCAATGTGAGAAGGAAACAACAAGCACATAAAAGAAAAGAAGAAACATAAATTAAAGTAAACAGAAAATAAATAAAAATAAAATAAAGATAAAGATAAAGATAAAAATGAAAACCAATTTGAAAAAGAAAAAATGGTTTAGATAACATCTCATGGAGAAGGAGGTAGGGATGGTATCGGAGGCGGCAATTGAACGCCTTGAGCCTCAAAATATCAATGGATACAACGTATATCCTGGCTCTGGCGTCGTTGAGTGTGGATCATCTCCCTCATCATTCTGGAGTTCTCTGCTAGTTGATATGTAATCACCACGTTGTTTGCAGAGATTGTGTCTAAAACTTTCTTCCATCCTGGTTCTTCTGTCCCTTCCTCTTCCTTAGACTCTTCACTAGTTGAGTCCTCTTTTGCCTACTGAAGCGGTGCTGAAGTCAAGCTTACCTGACTGACCCTAATCTTAAAATATGTCTTTTGGCTGATATCCCTAAGTTTTATGTTGTGGGACTTAAGGATTTTAGCCCGCCATAAATGGTGATGGTTTAAGAAGTCAGGGAGGTGAACAATTAACCTACTACGGTCTATGCCATAATATTCAGCAATGGCAGACACTAGGTATCCCATATTGCTTCTCTTACACAGAGTCGCAACAATAACATTTAGCACATATATGGATGAGTACACTGAAATGTTGTAGTCCATGCACCATAATACAAAAAAGTTCCTTTGTGGAACACTTGCTAGTTTTTGATTTATTAAAAACCAGCTGACACATGAATTTGTGCAGCAACAAGTATTCATGGGTCCTTATTATGTTGCTGTGGGCATTTTTGGCTTTAAATTTCTCCATACTAGTGAGCTCATTCCAAATATCGAGAAGAATAAAAATCATCATGCTGATTGATAATGGAGGATTCGGGGAATCCACACATATTACACATGATTTCTATGTTCAGTTCATAAGCTCTTCCTCTTAACCTCTACATTTTCTTGAGTTTCCTAGAGTTATAGGAAAGGGAAGTGAAAATTTTCAAAGTGAGCTCTTGGTAAACAAAAAATTAGAAATGTATAAATATAGCCCACTGAATTCTTTCAGCTAAGTTTTCTACCCTCTTGATCTATTCTAACCTATTAAGTGTTTCAAAATCAAAATATTTAGGAACTACTATTTGTCTAGTATTTAGGAATTAGAAATGAATACCTTCCTCCTCTGTGTAGATCGGGAAGACCACTTCGAAGTCTGCTGCTCTGTTTCTTCTCCCTCGTACCGCAACTTGATTCCGTCCTGATGATTGCTCCCTTCTAGTTGATTGCTTAATGGGTGACATATTTCTTGTGAATAGGTAGAGTATAGAAGAAATTTAGAGGTTCAAAATTTTTGTAGAGAGACGTGAGAACTTTTGTAGGTTTCAATTCTAGAGAGATAAAGTAAAAGTGAAAGTAAATGAAAAAGTGAAGTTAGAAATGAATATGTAAGTAGTTGGGGGGTAAAAATGGTAAAATTTTCTTTAAAAACACGTGTTCCCCTTTTCTTCCCTGTCACAGGCCACGATTGTAACCTTCCACCAATTCTTCATTTTTTCTTCCTTTACTCTTTTCACATTCTTTTTGAGTTCACTTTTGAATTCTTTTATATCCTTTCAACTCTCATTTGGTTACTTGATCAATTATCCACTTTATCCTGAAATCTTATTCCTTTTTGATTTTATTCGCAAACAAAATAATCCTACTACAGAATTCAAACATTCTAACAAAAACAGTCAAAGGAAATAATTTTCCATAGGTTGCCTCCCATACAACACTTCTTTTAATGTCGATAGCTCGACACTCTTTTTAGGCTCACGATGGTTCGAATGAATGGTACAATGGTAGCATAGTTACTACTATCATAATTGGTACCTGAGCTACCATGCTACAGTTTCCACCTTCCTTATAATTCTCCTTCCCTCGCCTTCTTCTATACGATCGCTTCTTCTTGAATGCATTCCCAGGATCCTTGATATCTTCCCATTCTACTCGAAGTTCAGGTTCCCGATATCTGTTAGGGGTATCTTTGACACTTGGAAGGTTATTTGCTCTGTACCTACCCTCAGAGTTAGTTCACCCCTATCAACGTCAACGACTGAATGAGCAATGGCCAGGAATAGATGTCTAAGAACTATAAGAGTCTCCACATCTTCTCCAATGTCCAATATATAAAAGTCTGTGGAAAAGGAAAATGTATCAACTTTTACGTGCATATCCTTAATAATCCCCTTTGGTTGATGCACTGTTCTGTCTGCCATCTTTACCAACATCTTTGTGGGTACTAACTCTCTTAACTCCAACTTCTTATTAAAGGTGTAGGGCATCATGTTGATACTAGCTTCCAAATTTGTGAATGCTCTGTCTATAATGACTCCATTGATACTACAATGAATATAAAAATCACGTGGGTCCTCTTTCTTCTATGCGATGTTAAGGTGTTCTTTCGATATTCGCTCCTTAACCTTCTTCTTGACATATTCCTTCAGTGTGAGCTTTGTTTGTAACTATTTCGTCACTTCCTCAACCTTTTTTGATTCAATCTCCTTCAAATTCCTTGCTACTATTGCAATTGTCTTCTGCTAAGCAAAGATAGGGTATGAGATTCCAAGTTGAGTTGCCTTAATTGGCTCGATTACTGGCTCATTTGAAAGAAATTCCTTAATTCCTTGACTTTCTCCTTTATCTCCTTCTTCCTTCACCTATTCAGATTCCTTATCCTGGGTCTGACTGATAGCCATGATCCGTTCTTTTGGATTAGACTCAGTATTACTTGGAAGGGTTCTTGCATTCCGAGTAGACATTGCCTCCGCTAGTTAGCCTACTTGGACTTCCAGATTGTATATTAATGAAGCATGGTTCTTTGTTACTTATTTGAATTTGCTTTCGAGCCTCCTATGTGCTTTCTCCATGCCTTTACCCAAAATCTTGTCCAACTTAGTTTCCCTCGAGCTTGATTTATCTTTGGAAGTCTAAATGTCCTTGAGGTGTCCTCCAGCATTGTTCGTCTGAGAAAAGTTAGGGTAATTCTTCCACCTAGGGTTGTAGGTGTTGAAGTATGGATTGTTTCCCCCTCTTTATCTATATTACGCTCCCATATATTTTACTTACTCTGGATCACCTTCCTTCATCAAATAATAGTCCATAGTATCATGGTCCATATGTCCACAGAGCTCACACTTAAGTTGTACGACCTTCACCTAGGCTGAGGATGAAGCCTTTATGTTGTTGAGCTGTCGCTTCAGGTTGTTGATCTTCGCTTGCATTTCTATCATCTGATCATCCACCATAATTCATTTTTGCTCTCTAAAGGTAGCAGGTTGCCTGCCCCGCTTGTTCGTGCACAAGCAGTTGTTGCTCGCCATCTCCTTTATCAGCTCTTTTGCTTCATCAACTGTCTTCAGTGATCCTCCTAAATTTGTGTCAATTGTGCCTCTCGTTAGTGGGTCTACTCCATTGTAGAATGATTGCAACAAGAATTCCTGGGGTTGGTTGTGGTGTAGGCACTTCCGTTGTAAATCTTTATATCTTTACCACGGTTCATAAAATGATTCCCCATCACCTTGCCGGAAATTGGTGATTTCGTTAATGATCTTCGTGGTCTTGGTCAGAGGGAAATACTAATTTAAGAAGGGACGAACTAGTTGATCCCATGTCATGATGTTGGCTGGGCTAAGGGAATGGTACCAAGCCTTTGCCCTTAGGAGATTTTCTAGAAGAAATATGGGGTTCTACTTTTGGGGGCAACATGCTGTGGGCTGGTGGTCCCTCTTATGGGATCAAATCAATATGTTCTAAAAAGAAATTGTTGAATATCAATCTCATCGATCTCATAAGTATTATACCAAATTTGATCAATCGAATCACTTTTTCGAGAAATATGAGACATCTAAGTCATACAATTAAAGAGATTTATTCACTGATAAGAAAAAGAAAACACGTAAAGGGTGATTGGATTGATGATAAAATAGAATCCTTAGTCGCGAACAGTGACTTGGCTAAAGGAATAGTACCAAGCCTTTGCTTTATCTCTAAGGGTAAAGGGGAACAGCCGAATTTCAACTGCATCTCTCGACATCTAATGATATTGGAAAGTATCACAAATTTCGAGAAAGTTCACTATGCGTGCATTGGGATCCTCGCTTGCTAATCCATAAAATTGCATATTCTGTTTAAGCATATTTAAAAAGGTTGGTTTAATATCGAAGGAAGCTGCTTGAACTGATGGACAAGCTACTCTTTGGTTAGCCACATTGAACCCTGGTCTCATGAAGTCCATCAGGGTCCATTGTTGACATCCTTGGTTCGCTCCGTGGTCCATGTTCTGCTGAAATTACTTGGCCATTGTTAATTTCACGATCTCTTCTTCTTCTTCTTGCCGAGCTTTCCTAAATGTTTGTTCTAGTCAAGTGATATCTAAGTCTAACCTTTCAGCTGCACTACTCGAATCTCTCGTGACTTTTGTGTTCTTGTAAGAGCATGATTTCTAAAATATAAGGAAAGAACAAAAACAAAAATTAAAAATTAACTAAACCCCTTAAACTATATAACTAAATTAATTGACTCCCCGGTAATGACGCCAAAAACTTGATCGCAGGTTCTGATATGAAAAAGTTTTAATATTTTTAAACCTTGATATTCCATAAGCGCACAGGTCGATTGCGTAGTACCTAAGGTGTCGATCCCACGACAAGGTTTAATCTAATCCTAAAATCTAAGGCTGAACATAATTCACAATAACTCATCAAACAAAACTAAAACAGGAAATTATTCAATCACGCAATTAATTCCAATAATCAAA
Organism: Erythroxylum echinodendron; assembly: GCA_027575705.1. Lineage (NCBI taxonomy): Eukaryota > Viridiplantae > Streptophyta > Magnoliopsida > Malpighiales > Erythroxylaceae > Erythroxylum > Erythroxylum echinodendron. The sequence goes on along the minus strand of JANZXR010001324.1, from coordinate 10,020 downwards.
TTCAGAAATATAAACAAGATAGCAATTGCAACACCCAATCACAAAACAACCTAAAAATTACCAATTCAGAAAAAGCAGATTTTTATCTGACCTTAATGAAAACCTAATTGATTATGAATTTATTAGGCTACTGGTTATAGACGGTCCTAGGGTTGATTGCTCTCTCTTGAGTTATAATCATTAACCCTAATCAGATTATTAGAAATTGCAATCTCTCGATTCACAATTTATCCCAAACCTAAATTAGATCTTAGGTTATCCAATAAACTAACAAAAACCTATGCAAGATCTAACATTACACAAATTTACCGGTTTGATTCAATTCTTGATCTATTAAATTACCTAACTCTCGTTAGCCTAATTTAATGATTTTTGTTCGATTCACCCTCTCATTTTGTTTTCGAATTATGAAATGTAAAAATTAAATCACAAATAATACAATAAAAACACGACAATCAAATTTCATTAATATGAAAGGCAAAATTCTTGAAGGTGAGTTTAGACAAATCTCAACATTCAACAATCCTATTCTCAACAGCTATCCCAATTCTATACATCAATAAATTTGAAAATAAAATTAAAAAATATGAGTGTAGCGGATGACGGAGACAGTAACGATGAGAAATCTTCTATTCTAGGATGTACTTCGTGAAGGCTTCTTCTCCATATCTCTCTTCCTTCGTTTCTTTCTCAATCTGTCAATAAAGCTCTCTAGGGTTTCAGGATGATTGTTGATGCAAAAGCCCTCTCTTCTATTCTTCATATTCTTTAAATACCTTGGCAGCCTTAAGGTTTTTTTAGGGTTGAAACGAACCAAAAAATCTGTCGAAACTTGACTTTTTCTCCTGTTTGCGCGTCTGCATAACGCAAGCCACGATCATGGCCTTGCATGCCATGATCGTGGCCAATATCGAATGCCATAATCTTAGGCTGTGATAGAGTCTTTTGTCACGATCATGTACCTTAGGCCACGATAGTGGGCTGCCTCACATGTTTCTGTCACGATTGTGGCTTATTGTGTCACGATCGTGGGCCATAGTTTTAGCTCGAAAGTCTCTGAAACTTCTCCGTTCTTCGATGTTGGCCCTGAAACACTAACAAACACATCAAGGTACCTAAAAAATATAATATTTAAGCTAAAAAATTTGTACTAACCCGTAAAAATAAGCTCAAAGACTTAGTCCCATGAAAACACTTAAAACACACAAACTAACACAATTCTAACCTAAATACATACTAAACACTCAAATAAACACTTAATACCTAACAAATTAAACCCTAAAACATGATCCAAATCACATCTATCAACATCCCCACACTTAAACATTTACTTGTCCTCAAGCAAACGAAACAACAAACACATAACAAACACACAACACACAATGCGGTAATCAGACAATTCCTTCAACTTCATGAAATACATTTAATCTTAAACCCAATCATTCAAGTTATATCAAATCATTAACAAGCAAAATTTGTTTCTAGGGGCTTTGAACTAAATACATAAATTAATCTAGATCCAAGTATTAATTTATTTACCCTTTTTCAATTGCACATACACATTAATAATTCTTTGGTTATTCATACTTTGTAACTGTTCCTAAGTATATTTTCATGAAAAGTCAAGCTCATTACAAGTATGGTAGGTTTTATTAAGAACACACTTTTTTTATTTAAACACAGACCTAGTCTTTTACTCAGAGGCAAACATTGGTAATGAATGTCGATCTGGTTACTTGACTAAGTCATTTTTATTAAACAGCTTGGTTGAAAGGTCATTATAACTTTTTGACGAGGTGACACACATTTGGGATGCATGTCAATCCGGTTACTCAGCTATATCATGTTTTCAACTAGCTACTAGCTCTATTCATAACATGAAGGTCAACGGAATAGTTATCTATTTAACAAACAATCACTATATCGTCTCAAAAATTACAAAATCTTTATCAACCCTCTTTGATTGCCCTTATGGAACCAATGGTTCCCCTTGATAATTTGAATTTTTTGAAAGTTTCTTTAGACTATCATGAAGCTGTCTTCAATCTTAATAATAAAATTTGTGTTATATGGAAGTTTTCTTATACTCCTACAATCATTCAAAATCATGAGTAATTTATCCATATGGAGTTGATAGATCAAACACCATTGGAGTCTTTACATATAAAAACAATAGAAGGGATCGAATTACCCTCTGGTCAGACAAATAACGTATTGCAGAAGATGTGAATGACAAATTATGGATGTTCAAACACGATTTTAATGTTTTCTCTAACATTGATGAATATAGAGGGAATTCTACACCACACCAAGAACTATGGATGATTTCAAAAATTTTCTCCATACAGTAGCAACTTATTATCTCTATTTGAGGGCTCTTTACATATATGGATGGGGACTAAACCTCAAGGACATGTATGGAAGCAACTTCATTGTCTCCTCTATAACATTACATGGATCACAAGATTCTTAGATAGTAAAGTGAAAATCTTTAACCAAGTTACCTCTTACTATAGTCCTCTGATATGTGAATTTAATTGGCCAACATTATAGCATAAAATAGGTAGTTTTAATTTTCAGAAAATGTAGATATGTAGACCTGATTTTTTAGGCTTAGTTAAATCAATTGGAAGCAAGAAGTAGGAAGCTATGGGATGTTTGGTCTAATGAAAAAATTCACAAGATTAACACGTTATTTAAGGCAATGGAATTGGAATCACTTTGGGTGGGTAGCATAATATGGAAATAGTAGAAAAATGTTATAAAGAAGTGGAAGATTTTTTTTATGAGAATCCATCGAATGAAGCTCATCTTCAAGTGAAGAAGGCACATGCTGAAGATATGAAAGGAATTATTTGAGGAAAAGGTTTTTTGGAAACAAAAATCAGGAATAAGATGGATCAAAGAAGGAGACTTCAATTCCAATTTTTTTCATGCTTATATAGCAACCAAATATGCAAGATTGAGAATTAATAAAATAAAAAACGATGAAGGTGTATGGCTGGAAATGCAGGAGCAGTTGTCTAATAAAGCTAACAATTTTTTTATGAAACTGTTAACTTCAGAAGCACATGCAGATATTGAGCATGTTCAAAAATTTTAAAAATGGACACCAACATTGATTTGACATGATGACAATGTCGATTTATTAAAGCCAATCAGTTTGGAGGAAGTAAAGGCTGCAGTCTTTGATCTTGATTTTGATAATATCACTGGTTTTGATGGTTTCTTTGGATATTTTTTTCGTCATAACTGGGATATTATTGCTTTGAACGTGTACGCTACAGTTCAAGAATTTTTCTTGGGTGTACCTATCTCCCGTGGAATGGGATCAACAATAATAATGTTGCTTTGAAGAAAGATAATCCTTCCAGATTCTCTGATTTCTGCCTTATTATCCTATGCAATTTTGCAAAAAAAAAAACCAAGGTTTTGGCTAAGAGAATAAAGCCTTTCTTACCTAAATTAGTTTATGCTGAATAAATGACATTTTCATCTAGTAGAGATATATCGGATAATATGTTGTTGGCACATAAAATCATTCAATTCATTAACAGAAGAATAAGAGGTCATAACATGGTTTTTAAACTGGATATTATGAAGGCCTTTGATATAGTTTCATGGTTTTTCTTGGAACAACTACTTAGGAAGTTGTGATTCAATGATCATTTTGGAAACTTAAATCTAAATAACTTGAAATGAGTTTAGTTTTCAATTTTGATCAATGGACAAGCTAGTGACTAATTCAAAGTAACAAGAGGAATTAAACAAGGTGATCTCATATCGCCTTATTTATATATACTGGTCTCCGAAGCACTTTCTAGAGGTTTAAATGCCTTGGCAGCAGAAGGATAGATAGAGTATTATGCATTGCCATGAGGTAGTATTCCCATCATGCACTTGAGTTTTGTAGATGACTTAATTATTTTCACTAAAGGGCATCAACGATCTCTTATTACTTTGATTAATTTTCTACATATATATAAGGAAGTAAGTGGATAAAAAATCAACATGGCTAAAAATTTTTATATTGCTTTGAAGCATATCAGCCAATCATACTCATATTTACTTACGACTATCACCAAAATTCGAAGGGACCAGCTACATTTCAAGTACTTAGGTTGTATATTGTTTAAGTGATGACCAAAACTATCCTATATTTAACACATAATAGATAAAATTGATTTGAGATTAAATGGTTGGTATTAAAAACTTCTTTCTTTAGCTGGTCGAATAATTCTCATTAAACATGTCTTGTCTGTAATTCCATTATATGATCTTTTTTCTTTTCAGTTTCCCAAAACAATCATTGATATGTGTTTAATTGTTGATATATTTAATCATTTATACTTAGTGATTAATGATACAAAAATGCTTAAGATACGTTAATTCATATATGATTTTAAGTACAATTTGGAAGCAAAGATATTAAAGTAAGTCAAAAGCACTACATTTGGATCGTATTCTGAAGAATCAAAATCCTTTGTCAACATAGAGCAAGAATGATAAATATTGGAGCCAATAATTAATGCCAAGAAAAATGAGACATATGTTGAAAATGCAAAGAAAATTAAAGATGAAGCATGCAGCAGTCCATGAGTTAAACACATGAATTAAATGCAAGCAACCTGTGTTTCATACAAGCAAAACAATGTGGAAGAGGAGAAGAAGCATGAATAAAATGACTCATAAGCCAAGTGAGGAAAAACAGCCAAAACGACAGCGCAGATGAGAGGCAAGAGCAGTAGAAACGCAGACGTTTTACACAAAGATGCAATGTTACATGACAGTAGAAGCAAGCATTCATGTAAAATGCTAACGCTAGCATTGCAGGTGAACACTAGCGTTGAACACCAGCGCTAACGTTAAATGCTAGCGTTGCATGTGAACGCTGGCGTTAACCAACGCTAGCATTTTAACACTATAGAAGGTTTTAAAACAAAGGTGAATAGTTACAGGGGAATGAATCTTTAACGCCAACATTTTAACACTACAGAAGGTTTTAAAACAAAGGTGAATAGTGACAGGGAAATGAATCTTTAACGCCAGCATTTTAACACTACAGAAGGTTTTAAAACAAAGGTGAATAGTGATGGTGGAATGAATCTTTATTCGTTCCATCACGCTATAGTGAGAGAAGATTAGAGAGGCTGCAGAGAAGAGAAGAGGACTGAATAGTGGGGTGGGACAAATGTTTATTTGTCAAATCGGTGAACAGTAGACATTAGAGAAGCTTGTGGCAATGAGAGTGAAGAGATAGAGGGGTATTCGGTAGGGTTATCAATGGAGTTTAAAACATTTTTCCGAGAGTGACTCATGGAGGGGTAACATCTTGATGCCGGTTCCGAGGTAACATCGACGCCAACGACTCAGGTTAAGTATATTTTCTTATTTGTTTTGTTTTTTTTCTCTCATTAGAAATTGATTATATTATCTTGTGTTAATTGATTTGTGTTTTGTGTATGGATAATCAGATTTTCATTATTATTTAGTTATTTGTGTATGAACCCATTAGGTATTGCAAAGGGATGATTTTAATGCATTCATTGAATTGTTTAACTGTATACCCATTGCTAGAATTTCAATATAATTCGTAATTGTTATGTTGAAATGCATGTGTAACAACTAATGATTCATAATCATTAGGGATAACAGGACCTAAGTTAAATGATGCATCGTATGTGGTTGTTGTCTTAATTAATTGGCTTTCCTAATTCGTAATGCTACTGCCTAATTAAATCTAGAGATTGTATCCTAGGTTATTCGTTCGTAGGTTTAATTAACGATTGTATCTTGATTAAACAAAACCTAAGGAAAAACTTGAGTTAATTATTAACCCACGACTAATAGTTGCTAGGAGAGGTTTGAGAACAATAAATCAATGAAATATGCTTAATTAGGGTGTAGGTTAAGATTGAACTAAAGAACCAGATCCCTACCGAATTTTCCAATTTTACCATTTTTTGTATATTTTCTTTAATTTGTGTTTATTAGTTAGTTTCATTTTATTTTCTTATTCCAAAATCCAAACCCCCCTCCCCAATTTTTCCTAAACACCGATTAATTTTATTTTATAAGCTAATCGAACACTCCCTATGGGATCGACCTAGACCTACCACTACTACAGTAATAGTCTAGTCATTTTATTTTGACTAGCGTTACGACGCGCCGTCAATCATTCACTAGATAGAACAATGATTTGCTATATTTTTTTGGGAATATATAGAAGAAAAAATAAGACATTGGTAGAATTGGAGGAGCCTTACTCTTGTAAAAGATGCAAATGGACTGGGGTTTTCTTTATTAACTAATTTGGATTAAGTAGCTATTTTTAAATTATGGTAGAAGTTACATCAAGGCAAATGTTAAAGACTCGACCACAGGGAATGCATAAAAGTTGGCATTGGAAATGCCTTTGACAAATTTATGAATTTTTTCAGCTCATACTAAAATCATCATAACAGATGGATCGAGCTCTTTTTGGTTGGATAATTAGTTACGTAAAGGTATGTTGCATTCATATTATGAAGGACCAGATCAGCAACCATATGATTTTACTTTAACTGACTTTTTCAACAATGTTCACGTGAATCTTGATAGTGTTAAACATCTTCTACCTTTAAAAATTGTTGAATATTTAATAACTTCTCAACCAGTCTTTGGGGAAGGGTGAGATCACATTATATAGATGCTAAGATCTTCTAGACAGTTTCCCTTCAAATTAGCTCATGAGAAGATCAAAATAAGGTCTGAACAAAAACATCAACTGCAATATATATATATATATGGAATGCCAAAATACCATTGAAGCTATCTATTTTTCTCTAGTGAATGCCATGGGTTGCTCCCACTACAGGAAACTCTTAAATAGCTAGGCTTTGCAATGGTCTTTAAATGTTGTTTGTGAAAATCTAGAAGATATAGAACATGTCCTTTTTTCTTCCAATATAGCATTCAAGTGTGGTCTTACTTTGTAAAGAAAATGTACATAAGAAAAACTAATCTAAATATTGGATTCTTTGGAACTTTGGATATCTAGTGGCACAATGAAATGCCTGCTACTACAACAACTAAAACACATAGACTTCTACTTGTTTTCTTATGTTGGAATCTATGGTATGTTAGAAACAAAGCATTTTTTGAAGGTCAACACTTTATGGCAAGTTCAGTGATACAACTTGTTAATAAACAATTGTATCATGCTAGTATCATTAAACCTTTTAAGATGCATACAATAGAAGATCAACTTCTTGTCTCAATAGGTTTGATCTGTATCTTAATTCCTAGAAATTGATTTGTATCTTAATTCCTAAAAAACCATTACAAGGAAAAGTTTTGATGTGGAATGCTCCTCCTTTATCTTGGCTGAAATTAAATATTGATGGATCAAGTCTTGGTAATCTAGCTATTTGTGGAATTGGCTATGTTGTTAGAGACTCTAATGGTGATTGTAATTTTGCAGGATCAAGATATGTTCAACATGGAACAAGTTTATATTCTCAATTGATTTCCCGTAAAGTTGCGCTTCAATATTGTTATGTAAAAGGGGTTTGAAGGATATGTACTGAATAAGATTCTTTGCTTTTGGTTCAAATTGTGAGAGGAAAAATGACCTATCCTTTTAGATATAAGGATCTTATACATGGTATTTCCACATCTCTATAGGTTTTTGAATACAACTTCACCCATATCTATAAAGAAATCAATCCTGTTTGCTGATGCTCTCGCGAGAGTAGCAAGCTCAACAAAAATATCAGTGGAATTTTGCAATATTGAAGACCTACCACGACACACTAAAGCAATTTTTGCTTTAGATAAACAACATTTTCCTTACATCATATGGTTTTGCTAATTCCTTTAAACTTCCTTAATTCTTTTATCTGTTATTCATTACTACTTCCGCTACTATATTTTTAATTTATGAGGTAAGGTTTATATCCCCCTCATACATGTTACATACACTTTTAATATTAAATAAAAAAGTATAAACATCCCCTTCAGGATACCATCCCTAATTTATTTACAAGAAAAGCTATCTCAGTCACTACATATGATATATCTAGTCGTGTGTAAGATAGATAAATGAGCCTCTTTACAAGGTCATACTACATTTCCCTATTTATTGCAACATCGTTTTTTGCCTTTCCAAGTTCAGTGTTCAAGTCTATTCAAGTACTTGCTATTTTGCAAGCTATATTATATGTTTCTCTAAGTAGATTAGTAACACAATTTTAGTAACACAATTTTCTTGAAGATAAAAATATATTGTCTAAAGAAAGCTACTTTAATAATGATGAAACATTTTATATTTCCTAACTTCTTGATCACAAACTCCTTACCTAAAATTAACTTAGAGACTATCTTTCTTTGCTTAGTTTCCCTATCACTATTATGTCATCAACATATACTAAAAATGTTGTGACTCCTCCGTAAAAATGAGTGTTTGATGAACAATATATGATCTCCCTGGTTTAAACGATATCATATGGCCATCATTATTCTTGCAAATCTCCCAAACCATGTATGTGGCAATTGTTTCAATCCATATAAGGTCTTACTCAACTTATAGATAGTTTGAGTAGCTAACTTATTCCCATAATTTGGTAGCACTTTTATAAATATTTGTGGTCTAGAATTATCTCATCTCTTGATTCACTCATATTTGATGTAACGACTCTATAAATTCTTGTATTCACAATTTATCTGATCGTTTATGCAGGAGCTTTATTAATCTTTGTATCCTCAATTTATCTACTAATCTTTCATTTGTAACACTGTAGATAATATTTACTTCATCCAGTATTGAATATCACATCACATTTCAGCATACCTTTTCAAGTACATCAAGATTATCATACTCTTATAAGCATATCAGGAAAGCTTAAATTTCATATCACAACATATCCTCATTTACTTTTCAACTATATTTCAAACAATTCAATAATTCATTTCAATTTAATCATATGACACATATAAGCCTGTATATGTAAATACACATGTGACTTACATTTTATTTTTGTTTTGTTGTGATTGAGCGGCTATTTACTGTCTCGTATCCATTGTGGATACCGAACTCATTTTATTTACTGTCCCGTTTCTGTTGTGGATACCGGGTTCGTTATTAATTGAGCATGTGGCTCTTTGCGCACAATCCTGAGCTTAAAGCTCTTTTTCATATTGGTCACTTCGATTACAACTCCTTTATCTGATCATGCATATCAATGTTATGGAATGCATCAATTCAAATAACATGCTATCAATACTTTTCATTCAATGTGCTCATATCATTTATCACATTCTTCAGACCTGAGTCCAACAATCAACATTCAGTTGAGTACACATTCCATATGACATATACAATTTGAAAACACTTCAATACACATTCCCAAGGATCAAACTCCTCGGACTAACAATGTCTAGAATCATAACAATCATATAAGTAATTGTTCAATAACTGAAAGTTAACCAAAAACAATTCAATCATAGTGAGAAACATCTAGGTTAACTCACAATATGCTCTAGATAAGCTATTGCCTCGATGATCTAGCAATGTCTGGATGTTAACGATCAACTTTTGTATCTATCTTCATGCAATACACACATATTTCACACATCATTAAGTTATCAATCATATGATTATTCAATCATTCACACACACACACACACACACACACACACACACATATATATATATATCATGTATCAATGTATGCTCAATTGACCATCCGGGTATGTATTAATATACAAATATCTTGATTGCACTTATACTCTTTCAGATCATTCAAACTTTATATCTTGTATACTACAATTTTGCAATTAGGTTCATATCTTACGTAAGCTTAATTTATTCATCAATCATATACGTTCATATAATTATCCAATTCTCACTCACAAATACTACATGTTCTCCAATGTTCATTCATTTATATCTAATACACATTACTTGTAACATCCCGTTTCCAGAGAACGGGTCGGACCAAAGAAACGGGTCCAGATGTGGTAAATGACCACATCTCATGC
>JANZXR010001314.1:0-17363 GCA_027575705.1 Erythroxylum echinodendron | reverse complement strand
TGTTGTAAATTATAATAATTTGAGAGTTAAAGATATTTATTATTCTTTTTATTGGATGTTTTGATGTAATTATTATTATTATATAATGAAAATTGAAATTGTAATATTTTAAATATTTTATATTGTTCTTAATTTTATAATTGTATGATAATGATTGTCTTTTTTCATATAAATTGTGGTTATTATTTATATGTGAAATATGTGAAAATTATTGTTATTTCATATTATTTGTGATTATTATTTATTATTTTGATTTTTGGAGACAGGGTTAAAAATTCAGGACTATTTTGCAATTCTTTAAAAAATTCAAGGATTATTTTATAAATTTAAAAAATTACCTGAAACAGTACCTAGTATTGACCGGTACCGATACAGTACTGTACTAGAACCCAATCCGGTACGGTATTCATAACATTGGTCAAAATTCAATAATCTTTGGGTAAGTCTAGCTTGTAAGCAGTTTCTCTAATCTTTCTGGCACCTTAAATGGACCTTCAAGTTTAAGAATTAGTTTGTTTTTCATTTTGCTAGGAAAATTTTCCTTTCAAACATAGAGATAAATAAGATCACCTAATTCAATCAGGGTTATTTGTGAAACTTATTTTTTTGAAAAAATTGATTATCTGTGAAACTTATTTGCTCTTGCTTTGTGTTGCTCGTTTGGCTTTTATGTTCTAGCTGGAATCTTGCCATAGCTTTGCCATCTCTTCAAAATGTTTCTTAACATCAAAATTCAACAAAATTTCCCTTAAGGGACTCATTAAATCAATGGGAGCGTATCTAATTACTTTAAATATTGAATTCCCTATTGCATTTGAAGGTGTCATATGTTAGGTTTCGATTATGCATCTCATACATAATATATATCAAATATACGCAGTGAAAATAAAACAGAACCTTAAAAACCAGATTTACTATTACATATAGATATAGAGAAACAAAAATATGAAATGAGAGATGTTTACAAACCTTTATAACAATCTCCTTCGGTTTTTAATCTTCTTTGCGTTGGGTTATCATAAACCACAACGATCAATGTAGACCGTCTCTAATGAAAGTCCATACGAAGATAGAAGGATCAAACCTCACTGGGAGATGGCTAGAATTCTTTCTTTGTGCTAGCAAAGACAATAACTCTTGAGAGAGTTAGAGAGAAACAATGTGTGTAAGAAAAAGAACCTTTTTTTTATTTTTGTCTTATACAAGATGCACCAAAATTATCTCAATTTTTTGTACCATTTAGCCTTTCATAACCCCCATAACTAATGGAAAGTTATGAGAAGTTAATGGTCATGAATAGTATGCATTAATGGAAGTTATGGGAAGTTAATGACCATGAATAGCATGCATTAATGGAAGCCAACAACACTTATTTCTATTCCATTCCATGCAACATTTTCTACCATGATCACATAGCGATACAATCCCAAAACACTCTTTCATTCTTGAATCACTATTCAATACCATTTTATTGATCCTTCAGATCTCCTATGTGTGTGATCCATTAGGTTCTCAGTTATATTGGCCACTTGAAGTAACACTTAATTCAAGTGAGTCAAGAGCATTTTCTAGTAACACGTCATAACCTCCAATTGACCGAAAAGCTAGTGGTTTGACTACGAACCCTTCCATATGCAATGTTGCAATGCAATTTGTCCTTTCACCATCTATATCCTACTTGGTTTAGAGTATGGTCAAAGTTTCAACTCCCACTAGACTGACTACATCATATCTAGTCCAAGTGATTTTAGATCTTGTCCTGAAGATCTCATTACTCTATTTATCATTGAAGACTCTCTTCTTGAGACATATCTGCTCTGGCTAAAGACTCTCGAGTAATGACTCAGATAAGAGGCCATAGGTATCATCTCCTTCTATCAGAAGTGGTGAATCCTTTATTAGCTACTCAATTACCACCGAATACTTCAAGCTGTACCCAATCACCACCTTAGGAGTAACCCTTGAAAGGCACCGATGAATGGAGTCAAAACACAGAATCAGTATCTAGGATATCCTTGAGTACCTCAAGTCAAAGGATACTTGCACCATTGCTACGATGAGACTATCATTGACACTGGAATATAATATCTATATGATTGTCTCATAGTAGGTCAATCTAATGTATTTAAGTCCCTTAGTAAGCATCTACATGTTAACTCTAAGGAACTTATGTCTACAGCTTATGAGATCTATTGCTTGATCTAATCAAGTAGTATAACATGCACTAGTCTATCGGATTAATGATATCTCATCTCATTAATCCTATGAATAGGAAAATTTTAGATACTAACATAATTACATATGATAGGAATCTCAATATTATGATCTCATCGTGATTTCCTCCATGCTATGTTTTGTATCAAGGGCTTCATTAAATTAATTTAAGATCAACATTAAATCCATAAATGTATGAACATCGAAATAATGAAAAATGCCTTTATTAATTATAAAATGTTTTGTACAATAAGTGCTAAAGGTGATTGCCTTTAAAGCATTTCTCTAACAAACTCCCACTTGCACTAAAGCCAATCACCTTAATATCTAATACCATAGGCGTGTACATGTGACACCAAACTCTTTTGGAAAATAGGTTAGTAAACGAATCAGCTATATTCTAATCGATGGGAACTCTCTCTATCTTGACATCAATTCTACCAAGGATCTCTCTAATCAAATGGTAACACCTAAGTACATGTTTGGACTTCTAATGAGACCTCGGTTCCTTCACCTATGATATAGCCCCGTTGTTGTCACAAAACACTGCACTGGGTCAGCGATGCTTGGAACCATACCAGGTTTCATGATAAACTTCTTGATCCAAACTACTTCCTTTTCCGCTTCTGAAGCTGTAACATACTCCACCTATATTGTCCAATCAACAGTCGTCTCTTGTTTGGAAATTTTCCCACTGACTGCACTACCATTCAGTGTGAATACATATCCAGACTGGGATCTGGAGTCATCCCTATTGGATTGGAAGCTGGCATCAGTATACTCGCTTACCATAAGATCGCCTTCTCCATATACCAAGAATACATCTTTAGTTCTTATCAAGTACTTAAGGATTTCTTGACAACCACCCAATGACCTTTACCAGGGTCTGACTGATATCTACTCATAACACTTAGAGCTTACGATACATTACGATACATTAGGTCTAGTATATAACATAGCGTACATGATTGATTTTATATCCAAAGCATAAGGAATCAAAATCATGCGAGTCCTCTCATCTTGTGTCTTTGGGCACATAAATTTAGCGAGTGTAATCCCATATAGCATAGGAAGATAAACTCTCTTAGATTGCTCTATGCTAAACCTCTTTAGCATCTTGTCTATGTATATAGATTGAGAAAGGCCAAGTTAACTCTTAGATTTATCTCTATAGATCCTTATCCCCAAAATATAAGTTGCTTCTCCAAGGTCTTTTATAGAGAAGTTCTTAGCTAACCAAATTTTTTCTGATTGCAAAGCTGAGACATCATTTCCTATTAGCAATATGTCATCTACATACAGTAAAAGGAACTCGATTGCGCTCCTATTTACCTTCTTATACACACACGGATCATTTGGATTTTGTGAGAAACCAAACTCTTTAATTGTTTCATCAAATGGATATTCGAACTCTTGGATACTTGCTTCAAACCATAAATGGATTTCTGAAGCTTGCATACCTTTTCTCCATCATAGATATGAAACCATCAGGTTGAGTGATATACACATCCTCGATTAGGTTTCCATTAAGCAAAGTTGTCTTCACATCCATTTTCCATATCTCATAATCATAATGAGCGGCAATGACTAGGAGTATCTTAATGGATTTAAGCATAGTTACTGGGCTAAACATTTCATCATAGTCAACGCCTTACCTTTGACGTTAACATTTAGCTATAAGCCCAGCTTTATGGGTAACTACATTACCCTTCATGTCAGTTTTCTTCTTGAAAACCCATTTGTATCCTATGGTTTTTATCCTTTCAGGTGGGTCAACTAAATTCTATACTTGGTTTTCGTACATGGAATCCATTTCGAATTTCATAGCTTGAAGATATTTATCAGATTCTTAACTCTTCAGAATCTCTTCATGGGTAGTAGGCTCATCATCTTCTATGAGCAATATGTTGTTAAGTTCACTTATGAGAATTCTGTATCTTTCGGGAACATGACGTATCCTACCTGACCTACAAACTTCTTGTGTGTCAAAAGGTTAACTATTGTTTTATCTTCATGAACAATAGTCTCAGGTCTAGGCAGTTGATCTTGTCTGTTTGAGCATTTTAAACTTCCATAAGTTCAATTTTGCTCCCACTATCTTCTCTTAGAAGAAACTCTCTCTCTAAAAAGACAACATATTATGAAACAAACACCGTTTGTTTTGAAACATGGTAGACTGATATCCTATAGTTTCCTTAGGACATCCTACAAATAGACACTTGTCATATTTAGCTTCAAGCTTATCGGATTGAATCGCTTCACATAAGCAAGATAACCCCAAACTTTCATATGAGAAAGATAGGATTTATTGTTAGTCCATATCTCATATGGAGTAATATGAACTGACTTAGATGGGACTCTGTTTAATACATAAAAAGAAGTTTTGAGTGCATACTCCAAAAAGGATTTTGGTAAATTTGCTAAACCCATCATAAACCTCACCATGTCTAACAAGGTTCTATTTCTCCTCTTAGCCACACCGTTGTGTTATGGTGTATAAGGTGGAGTCCACTAGTACAATATTCCATTATCCCTAAGATAATCCAAAAAGTCTTAACTTAAGTATTCACCACCTCAATCCAATTGAAGTAATTTAATACTTCTCCTATGTTGTTTCTTAACTTCATTTCTGAATTCTTTGAACCTTTTAAAGGCCTCAGACTTGTATCTCTTAATATACACGTACCTATACCGAGAATGATCATCGATAAAGGTAATGAAGTACATAAAGCCACCTTTGGTATGTATGGACATCAGACCACATACGTTAGTATGTATTAGGTCTAAAAGTCCACTAGTTCATTCACCCTTTGCGTTAAAGGTTAACTTAATCATCTTGCCTAATAAGCAAGATTTGCAAGTTTCATATTATTCATAATCAAATGACCCTAAACTACCACATTTGTATAGTTTAGACATGCATCTCTCACTTATACGGACAAGGCGATAATGCCATAAGTAAGATGATTTCACATTATCTAGTTTTATTCTTTTGTTATTATTGATATTTAGAACCAAATTAGACATATCCAATATGTATATACTATTGCATAATGTAGCCAAAGCATATAACATTCCATTCAAATAAATTGAACAATCATTGTTATTAAAATTTAAATGGATTCTAGCTTTATTAAGATTAGAAATAGACATTACATTTATAGTCAAAGCAGGTACATAAAAACAATTTTCCAATTCTAGTATAAGCCCACTAAGGAGCATCAATACATATTTGCCTACAGCTAATGCAGCAACTCTTGCTCCATTACCCACTCGCAAGTTTGACTCTCTTATGTTGAGTTGTTTACTATTCCTAAGGCCCTTCATGTCAGTACAAATGTGTGAGCCACAACCGGTATCTAATACCCATATGTTGTTATTAGAAATAATATAAATATCAATAACATAATCACTTGAAGTATATGGGGCATCAGATGCCTTCTTTTGCTTCAAAGACTCCAGATAGGCCATGAAGTTTCTCTTCCAGTGGCCATCCTTTCCATAGTGGAAGCAAGTTCCCTTTGAGACAGTCTTCTTTGCTTTCTTAACACTTCCCTTAGGCCCTGTGGACTTCTTCTTCTTTTGGCTCTTTTTCTTCGAACTGGAAGAGTCCACCAACATCACAACCTTGTTCTTGTGGACAAATGGCTCAACTTCCTTGAGCATATTATCTAGAGAATTGTGCTAGATATATTGATCATTTGATAATTAAGCACAAATTGTGAGCAACTATTAGTTAAATCCGTCAGAATTAAGTCAATACTTAATTTATGATCCAAAAGAAAACCCAAGGAGGACAACCGCTCGATGTAGCCATTCATCTTTAGTGCGTACTGCACTGGAGATGTCCCCTTAACCATCTTGGAGTGGAAGAATAATCGCGAAGACTTGAACCTTTCGGATCTTGCTTGCTCATCAAAGAGCTCCCTAAGATGATAGACTATGGTATGAGCATCCATATTCTCATGTTGCCTTTACAGATCTGGTGACATAGTGGCTAGCATAATACAAGTAGCCATCTCGCTATCATCGAGATGCTTCCTATATGCCCTCTGATCATCATCAAAAGCATCAGTAGTAAGGGGATCGGGAAGTAGTTATTCAAAGACATAACCAAGCTTCTCGGACTTAAGAACTATTCTCAAGTTCCTAAGCCAGTCAAGGAAGTTTGGTCCAATCAACTTGTTAGCTTCCATCAATGATCTTAGATTCACACTAGTACTCATAGTGTTGACTTGATAAATAGCAATCTATCGTCAAATAGAGAAAAATTATAATGTACTTAAATGCATATCTGTAAGGACTTTAATAACACGCATTATGGTTCCCTCTATTTTCACAAATTCATACCCTCAATATAAATCCGAGAGAACTCGTAGAGTAATTCTCCTAGTTGTTTGATTTCCAAAATCCCTAAAAATGACCTTGGGTTTGCCTAACAAGCCACCTTAGTTTAACCGATAGGTATTGATCATACCAATTGTATCTCTAATGCAACTATCAAATCTAGTGCTATCAACTATTGATGTGTGCACACTCATTAGGCTACCAACTCTTGACACGTGTACATATAATATACACTACCCAATTTCGCCTCTATCCACGTTGATCTTGGGTTTGCCTAACAAACCAACGCTTCTAGTTAAAACTGACCAATTACTCTGGAAATTCTATTTCTACGGTTTGAACATAACTGTGTAGAGCAGGCTTGGTCTAACAACCCTAACTATAAAAGGACTCTTTTTCTCGTCACATAAAGGAAGGTGTTAGTTTTATGGACTACCCAGTCAAATTAGGCCTAAGCCCATAACCATCCATCATGCAAGCCCACACATTCTCCTAACCATGCATTCTCTAACACATATATGTAAACACATCATTTTGGTTATGATATGGATCCTAACGTGGAAATCCAATCCAACACTTAGATCTAAGCCCAATCTAACACTTAGATTTACTATCTTCCTTTACTAACTTGGCTAAAATTACTATTGTATGTTATTTCGATTGGAATTAATATTAATCTAATTAACTTGAATTCATAATTCCAAAAATTAATTTACCTTAAAATAATTATTTGATATCCAAAATTAAACAACTTCAATTTTGTCATACATGCCAATTTTTCTAGTCTTACTAAAAATTCTATTGCTCTACTAAAATTAATTCAGAATTAATTTTTATAATTTGAAAAATTTTCCATAACATCAAATCATCATTCCAAGCATCTCTAGGTCGTTTCATAATGATCAAAATAATTTATGAATCATCCAAAAATTATCATAAACACTAAAACACCGATAAGACACCAAAAACAAAAAATATGACTTCTAAAATTTTCTAGAAATCAAATTTCGAACAAAATCATTTAGGCATGCATAAAAAATCAAATTAACATATTTTTATCACATAAAAATATTTTTGAGGTTTTGGAACCAAAATATAAACATACACAAACATCAAACTAAACAAATTCTACAATTTCTAGAAAACTGTCCAAATCTAGAAATTTGTTTGATAAAATTATTAAAACATTTTTAATAATTCTACAAAAATTACAGGGGTATAAAAACATTCAAAATATATTCACATAATTTTTCTAGAATCAAATTCCACGAAATTCATGGTAACCTCATCAGTTTATCCAATAGACATCATATGCCCAGCAACAAGATAGATTCCATGCATGTTCTTATAAAATCGAAATTAAATATTTTAATCACATTAAAAATATTTTCAATCTCACTGAATCATTTACATACATCTTATAAGCATATTGGTGAAAGAAAAACGTGAAAACCATTTTATATAATTAATTTCGAACAAAACATTACAAGACCTTAAGCTTTCACAACCATGAAAACAATTTTCACAAATCATGTATTCTACATCTAACAAGGCACAAGATGGCTTTGATGCCACTGTTAGGTTCCAATCATGCATCTCATACATAATATATATCAAATATATGCAGAAGAAATAAAACAGAACCTCAAAAACTAGATCTACTTATGCATAATATAGAAAAACAAAAACATGAAATGTAAGATGTTTACATACCTTTCTCACGATCTCCTTCGTTCTTTAATCTTCTCTGCGTTGGGTTCTTGTAAACCACAATGATCAACGCAGACTGTCTCAAATGAAAGTTCACAAGAAGATAGAAGGATGAAACCTCACTAAGAGATGGCTAGAATTCTTTCTTTAAGCTAGCAAAGACAAGAACTCTTGAGAGAGTTAGAGAGAAAAAGTATGTGTAAGAGAAAGAACCTTTCTTTGTTTTTATTTGTGTCTTACACATGATGCATAAAAATCATCTCCATTTTCTGCACCATTTGGCCTTTAATAACACCCATCACTAATGGAAAGTTATGAGAAGTTAATGGTCATGAATAGTATGCACTAATGGAAGTTATGGGAAGTTAATGACCATGAATAACAAACATTAATGAAAGCCAACAACACTTGTTTCTGAAGTAAATCACTTGTTATTATAGAAATCACGTAATATGTAAGAATACACAAGAAGGAGGGTTGAATTGTGATAAATCGTCTAAGATTGAAATCTTTAAAAACTTCTTGATTTTCTTGAAAGATTCAGACAATTTACAAAACAACGCACTTAATTCGTTTGAGTAATGCAACAACAAAAATATTATCTATTCTTCAAACAACATGAAATTAAAGAGATAAGGGTTAGAGAACATGACACCATGATTTATACTGGTTCACCCTCAACCTTAGGATTATGTCCAGTCCTCAAAGTATATATGAGATTTCACTATCTCTTTTAACTTTTACAATTATTATTTCACACTTCTAGAGCCTCTTCAGGTCTCTTTCACAAAGTATTCTTTATCTGCTATCTTAGCCTCTTCAGGCTGTAGCCTTCCCTTTCACTGAAAAGATTTTGAGTTTTCTAAACTCATGTTACAGGTCGACTTGATCTCTCTTCTTTCTTCTTTTCACTCAAGCTATTTTTTATAGTATCATAAGTAAAGAATTGAGAGTTAAAGGTTCAGAGTTTTAAGGTTGTGTCTTGTGTATATTGTATGTACTTTTTTGTTGTTTATGACTATAAGTGATATTTATAGTCTAAACCTCCAACGATCTTCTTGAAAATTGCTTGTAGAATCTTCAGAGATCAGTTGTTAGTTGAGTCCTATAACCAACTCCAACTAACTAACTAACTGTCGTTGTAAGTTATTCTTCAATTATAACGTCTTAAGTTGTTTTATATAATTCGTCTTATGTCTTTGCTTCGTCTAATAACTTCGCTTCGTCTAATGACTTTGATGATTTGTACCTCTTACATTTATCTGCACACTTAAAAAACTCATCAAAATAGTTCACACGCTCTTCTATTATTATTATTATTTGACTTTCATCAAAATCAATAGAAGAAGTGAAGTCTCCTTGACTTAACAATCTCTCCCTTTTTTATGATAACAAATAATCATAATATTAGAAGATAAACAACAGGATATTCAGATGAATAATTTTTAGACAAAATTTATTTATTTAGACAAATAATGCAAGATATACAATGCATTAAAAAAAGCTAAATAATTCTCCAAAATAAAATCTCCTCCTTCTCCTTTACTTTTTACTATTCTCCCCTTTTTGTTATTAATAAAAAAGAATCATTTCAGATGCTTCAATATTTTAGAGAACATATGTTTGATATCAGTGTGGATCGTCTTAAGGTCTTCTTCTATAGTCACACGTAGAAGTGCTACTTTCTTATGAAGATCACCCACTGAGTCACTTAGGTCATCAACCTTAGTATTGATTTCTTGAATATATTTAGCTAAGGCTTCATGTTCTTCCTTCTGCTTGTGACTAGCTTTAGTCCATATGATGAAATTCTTCAATCACTCTGAATTATCGGTAGAGTCTTGTAGCTTTTCACTACGTGGATGAAGATACTCAGAGACAGAGGGTTTTAAATCGTCTAATTCGATAATTTCAATGGAGGGTAATTGAAAAAATTTTGTTTGTGGGGGAATGTCAAGATCACCAGGGTAGGGTAGTTTCAAAATGAGTTTTCCTAGAAAGTGTAGGATATCTTTGACAAAAGAAATGAAACCTATGGGTTTAAAGTGAACAAGTAAGTGCACAAAGGTTTCTAAATAGAAATTGATACCTTCAATTGTAATCTTTTTGTATCTTCCTTCCGATATTTTCCCAACTACCTTGAAACTTTCATCTACGATTGATGTGCCAAAGTTGCTTCCTGATGGTTTTGAAATGTGATGAGAAATATAGATGCCTACAAGTTGAGCTGTATGACATTCATCGTCTATATTATTTATTGCCACTCGAATTTCTTCTTTCGTGAGATTATCTTATTGCTTCTCAGGGAATTTCTTCTTCTTGCCTTTATCTTTGTTGTCTACCAATGTCGGGCGTCTAGTTTGTACATCCGGTACAATCTTTATTGTTGTTCTGCTTGTCATTGGATAGATTGTATAAGCATTTTTAGTCATCTTCAATGGATACGGTTATGCCTTTTCATCTCACAGAATATCATATAATCTTCTGTCTTCAGGGCTAAGAAGATGTATCATCTAATTGGTTTTCAGTTACAGGTTCAACTTGAACCTTAACTTTCTGTTTAGGGGATTCTCTAATGATAATCGAATCTCTGTTTCGATCAGGTATTGATTCTTCTATAATCTTCATCTTCAAATCTTCTTTCTTAATTAGTTGAGGAAGGTTATAGATTAGTTGCTGCTTTTCAGCCTTTCTTTTCTGAATCATCTTCGTCTTCCTTTGTTCTTCTGCCAACTAGGAAGAAAATTGTTGAGACTTCTTCTGCTCAAATACTAACTTCCCTTTTATCTCTGTCTCTCCAGATGGTTGTTCTAATTGAGTCTGAGGGATAGAGACAATTACTTTACCAGGCTCTTGTTGTTGTTCTGTTACACTTTCAGAAACTTGACCAAGAGTCAGAATTTTTTGCTTCTTCTACAATCTTGGTGACCTTCTAGATATATCAGGTCTTTTTGATTGAAGTTTCTCAGTTTTCTCTTTAAATCCACTTTGTGAGTTGGTTGTTGAACCTTTACACTTTCCTTCCTTTCAGGAATTGTCTTAACTTAAATTGACTTATAAGACGATTATTCAACTTTTGTCAGCTCAGTTGAGATTCTTCTGGTTGATTGAGATTTTGCTTGTATACTATATGAAACATCTTTTTTTCTATTTCTTCTGATTGAAAGCTCCCCCTTAGACTGTTCTTTCGATATGACATCTTTATCTGATTCAGCTTCAGTCTTAATCCCCATTCTGCCAATATTAGAGGAATTGATTCTATTTCCTCTATCAAGGAGGATTCTAGATTCTTTGAATAATCTCATCAACAGCATACCATAAGGTAACAAACCACTCTTCAGATGATACTCATCCTGAGTCCTCATTATGTAAGTCAGAAGTCGTCACAAAATCCTTCGATCCTATTCTTGGTAAAATATAGCGAAGAAGAATTGAATGAAGAACCCTAGCCTTCGGAATTAGGTTTCAAGACTTCTTAAATCCTGGACAACTCGATCTGTATAGTTGTCGATTGATGTTATCTTCATTTAAATGACTTTGAGCAATCCACTTTGTATTGTTGAACAACTTTGCTCCTTCATTTGAACATTCAGTAACCCTCATAACAGAATCTTGTGACACAATCACCGACAATCTGTCTACCACAGATATCAAGGTGTTATCTACTAACTTTGCATTTTTCATATATTTCATTTGGATACACCAGTTCTCGTATATAGAAGAAATTTTCCCATCCAGCTGCTTTAATCTCAGGTTCGATATCCATTCGATCTTTCTTGAGAGCAGTGGAATCAACAAGTCTTCTATAGGTAAGAGATTTTGACATTCTTGTAATCTGCAATGTATAAACACTAAACACAGAAATGTATTTCGCTTAAAGAAGCGAGGTTAATATATAGAAACGATTGATAAAGATAAGAACGAAAAAAATTTGATGTAAAGAACAGAGGATTGAATCGCCTTTGTTGAGAGCACTTTAAAGCAAGTCAGTTAAGACGAAAATTCCAAAATGTAGAGTGTTGAGATTTTGAGAGATATCTTTTTATAAACACTCCTACACAAAGTGATTGTTAGTAACCTCTCTGACTGATTCATAGAAACTCATAAATTGATACTATTGAGTAAAAATTACTGTTACTATTCCGTACGACATTTCTGCTTCAATATGATGTATCATCTGGGTTATGAAGTTTCAAACGAATGATCATTTAACATAACCATGCTCAAACTTTGTCTCATCTTCTTGAATCTCTCTTCACTTAAGGGTTTGGTGAAGATATCTGTCCATTGTTGATTCGTCTCAACAAATTGTAGATTGATAGTTTCTCTCTATACATAGTCTTTTATAAAATGATTTCTAACTTCAATATGCTTTGCCCTTGAGTTTTGTATTTGATTCTTTGAGAAATTGATAGCACTTGTGTTATCACAGAAGATTGGAATTTGATCTTCTTGGATAGAATAGTCTTCTAATTGATACTTTATCCATTATATTTGTGAACAACAGCTTGCAGATGACATGTACTTATCTTCTGCAGTAGATAGAGCAATTGAACTTTGTCTCTTGCGTGACTAAGAAATTAGATTATGACCAAGAAAGTGACAACCTCCACTAGTACTCTTTCTATCAATCCTATCTTCAGCATAATTAGCATCACAGTACAGTAGCTAATTAACCTGAAATCTTTACCTTTCTCATACATTAAGCAAAGATCAGTAGAACCTGCCAAGTATCTCAATATTCTTTTAACATCTATATAATGAGATTCTTTAGGATCTGCTTGAAACCTTGCACATAAACAAACACTAAACATTATATTAGGTCTGTTTGCAGTTAGGTAAAGTAAAGAACCAATAATTCCTCTAAAAAGATTTTGATTAGTCTTCTTACCAGCTTCAAATTTAGATAAGATGATTGAGGGATGCATAGGAGTTGACATTGGTTTAACAATTTCCATTTTATATTTGACTAAAAGTTCTTTGATATACTTTTATTGATGAATAAAGATCTTTTCTTCATTTTATCTAATATGCAAATTAAGAAAGAACTTTAATTCTCCCATCATACTCATTTCAAATTCACTTTTCATAAGAGTCTCAAAATTTAAACACAACTTCTTAGAAGTTGTACCAAAAATGATATCATCTACATATATTTACACAACAATAAAATCATTTTTAATACATTTCCGAAATAAAGTTTTGTCAACTTGTCCTCTAATAAAATCATTCTTAATCGAAAAAGAACTAATATGATCATACCAAACACGAGATGCTTGTTTCAATCTATACAAGCTTTATGAAGTTTATACACATAATCTGGTTTGTCAATGTCTTCAAAACCAGGGGGTTGTTTTACGTAAACTTCTTCATATATAAAACCATTCAAAAAAGCAATTTTCATATTCATTTGAAATTGTTTTATATCATGAAAAACAATATATGCAAGTAAGATCCTAATAGCTTCTAATCTGGCTACAGGAGCATATGTTTCATTGTAGTCTATTCCTTCTTGTGTATTATAGCCTTGGGCTACTAATCTAGTTTTGTTATGGGATACTTTTCCTGATTCATCTAATTTATTCTTGAATACCCATCTAGTTCCTATGATAGATTATTAGAAGGTTTAGGGACTAGATACCAGACTTTATTCCTAGTAAATTGATTTAACTCCTCTTGCATAGCTAAAATCCAAGCTTCATCTTGAAGAGCTTCACCTATTCTCTTAGGTTCTAATCCAGAAATAAAAGCTACATTGACCTCTCTCATAAAGTTAGATCTAGTTCTCACTCCTTATGATGTTTTTCTTATAATCAGATTTTCTGGGTGACAAGATTTGTATCTCTAATCTTTTTCAAATTAATATTCTTAGAAAGATCTACTACTTTATCAGATGGATCAACTGATGGTGAATCAGCTAGGTTACTAACTAAGGGAGCAGATAGAGTTTCATCATCAGAGTCATCTTTCTTATCTAGATGAGAATCATCATCAAACTTTACATTCATAGATTCTTCAACAGATTTAGAGACAAGATTATAAACTCTATAAGCTTTAGATCTAATAGAATAACCTAGAAAAATTCCTAAAATGATCTTAGAATCAAATTTATCCAAATTTTCTTTTATATTCAAGATAGTGCATTTGTAACTAAAAGGAAGAAAGTAAGAAATATTTGGTTTTCTTCCCTTCCATAACTCATATGAAGTTTTATTTAAAATAGGTCACATAAACACTCTGTTTTGAATATAGCAAGCTGCATTTACAACTTTTACACAGAAGTACTGAGGAAGATTCATTCCACATAGCATAGTCCTTGCCATTTCCTTAATAGTCTTGTTCTTTCTTTCTACAACTCCGTTTTGTTGAGGAGTTCTAAGAGCAGAGAAATTATGAAAATTTCCATTCTCTTCACAGAAGATTTTGAATTTTTCATTTTCAAATTCTCCACCATGATCACTCCTAATTCCAGTAATAGAAGTCCCTTTTTCATTTTGTAACTTTTTGGATAAGACTTTAAAGCAGTTAAAAGATTCATCTTTATGCGATAAAAACAATATCCAACAAAATCTAGTAAAGTCATCAACAATTACAAGACCATACTTCTTTCCACCAAGACTCACTGTTCTGGTTGGACCAAACAAATCTATATGTAACAACTCTAAAGGTTTAGACGAAGTTGCAACATTATTAGAAGAACAGGATGTTTTAACCTATTTTCCTTTCAAAACTCATATATTTCTTTTGGATACACCAGTTCTCGCTTATTGAAGAAATTTTCCCATCCAGCTACTTTAATCTTAGGTTCGATATCCATTCGATCTTCCTTGAGAGCAGTGGAATCAACAAGTCTTCTATAGGTAAGAGATTTCGACATTCTTATAATCTGCAATGTATAAACACTAAACACATAAATGTATTTCGCTTAAAGAAGTGAGGTTAGTATATAGAAACTATAGAGAAAGATAAGAATGAAAAACATTTGATGTAAAGAACAGAGGATTGAATTGCCTTTATTGAGGGAACTTTAAAGTAAGTTAGTTAAGACAAAAATTCCAAAATGTAGAGTGATAAGAGATATCTTTTTATAAACACTCCTACACAAAGTTATTGTTAGTAACATCTCTGACTGATTCACAGAAACTCATAAATTCATACTATTGAGTAAAAATTACCTTTACTATTCCTTACGACATTTCTTCTTCAATATGATGTATCGTCTGGGTTATGAAGTTTCAAACGAATGATCATTTAACATAACCATGTTCAAACTTTGTCTCGTCTCCTTGAATCTCTCTTCACTTAAGGGTTTGGTGAAGATATCTGTCCATTGTTGATTCGTCTCAACAAATTGTAGATTGATAGTTTCTCTCTATACATAGTCTTTTATAAAACGATTTCTAACTTCAATATGCTTTGCCCTTGAGTTTTGTATTTGATTCTTTGAGAAATTGATAGCACTTGTGTTGTCACAGAATATTGGAATTTGATCTTCTTGGACAGAATAGTCTTCTAATTGATACTTTATCCATTATATTTATGAACAATAGCTTGTAGCTGACATGTACTTATCTTCTGCAGTAGATAGAGCAATTGAACTTTGTCTCTTGCTTGACCAAGAAATTAGATTATGACCAAGAAAGTGACAACCTCCACTAGTACTCTTTCTATCAATCCTATCTCCAGCATAATCAGCATCACAGTACAGTAGCTAATTAACCTGAAATCTTTACCTTTCTCATACATTAAGCAAAGATCAGTAGAACCTACCAAGTATCTCAATATTCTTTTAACAGCAATATAATGATATTCTCTAGGATCTGCTTGAAACCTTGCACATAAACAAATACTAAACATTATATTAGGTCTGTTTACAGTTAGGTAAAGTAAAGAACCAATAATTCCTCTAAAAAGAGTTTGATTAGTCTTCTTACCAGCTTCATCTTTAGATAAGACGATTGAGGGATGCATAGGAGTTGACATTGGTTTAACAATTTCCATTTTATATTTGACTAACAGTTCTTTGATATACTTTTATTGATGAATAAAGATCTTTTCTTCATTTTGTCTAATATGCAAATTAAGAAAGAACTTTAATTCTCCCATCATACTCATTTCAAATTCACTTTTCATAAGAGTCTCAAAATTTAAACACAACTTCTTAGAAGTTGTACCAAAAATGATATCATCTACATATATTTACACAACAATAAAATCATTTTTAATACATTTCTGAAATAAATTTTTATCAACTTGTCCTCTAATAAAATCATTCTTAATCAAAAAAGAACTAAGACGATTATACCAAACACGAGGTGCTTGTTTCAATCTATACAAAGCTTTATGAAGTTTATACACATAATCTGGTTTATCAATGTCTTCAAAACCAGGGGGTTGTTTTTACATAAACTTCTTCATATATAAAACCATTCAAAAAAGCACTTTTCACATCCATTTGAAACAGTTTTATATCATGAAAATCAATATATGCAAGTAAGATCCTAATAGCTTCTAATCTAGCTACAGGAGCATATGTTTCATTGTTGTCTATTCCTTCTTGTTGATTATAGCCTTGGGCTACTAATCTAGCTTTGTTATAGGATACCTTTCCTGATTCGTCTAATTTATTCTTGAATACCTATCTAGCTCCTATGATAAATTATTGGATAGTTTAGGGACTAGAAACCAGACTTTATTCCTAGTAAATTGATTTAACTCCTCTTGTATAGCTAAAATCCAAGCTTCATCTTAAAGAGCTTCACCTATTTTCTTAGGTTCTAATCTAGAAATAAAAGCTGTATTGGCCTCTCTCCGAAACTTAGATCTAGTTCTTACTCTTTCTGATGTTTCTCTTATAATCATATTTTCTGGGTGAGAAGATTTGTATCTCTAATCTTTTTCAAACTAATATTCTTAGAAAGATCTACTACTTTATCAAATGGATCAACTGATAGTGAATCGTCTGGGTTGCTAACTAAGGGAGCAGATAGAGTTTCATCATTAGAGTCATCTCTCTTATCTAGATGAGAATCATCATCAAACTTTACATTCATAGATTCTTCAACAGATTTAGAAACAAGATTATAAACTCT
>JANZXR010001277.1:0-17374 GCA_027575705.1 Erythroxylum echinodendron | reverse complement strand
ATGAAAGTTATTACTAATTTGCATATCTTAAGATGTATGTGATTGTTAACTCCAAGAAAAAAAAGTGAGCACAGATCCTGCAAAACAGTATGGCCATGGAATTGGTTAATAAAAATTTTGGAGAATAAATTAATATTAATTATATGTAGAACATTAAAAGTATATATATATATAGTTATTAATTACAAAATATTTTCAAGAAATTAAAATCATACATATTATTACAAAAATATAAAAATTAAAATAATAGTATAGGTGACAATCATACCAGTATCTCTTCATCCATTACAATTTTTAATCTAAGAAAGAAATGGCTTTCATTGCAAAAAAATCAAATATATATTCATTTCATAGTTGGATTTAGGTGAGGACTTTCATCGAACACCTTGTATGCATAATATAATACACACGTATCTTGGCCAATTTATTCATTCTTTCCCCTTTCTTTACCATCATTCACACAACACACACATACTTACCAACCATTTTGCTACTCACAATATGCAAAGAACTGAAGAAAACGCAAGCTCCATAACAATTTCATAATACCATACGACCCATTGCAAACCTTAAAACCAAACCCACAAAAAATGGAACAAAACTTACCCAATGTCGTCAACAACAGAATGTCGATATTGATGGAACACAAAACCGACACCAACACCTAACACAGGCGGTGAAGAAGAAGGAAGCAAAAACGAAAAATTAATTTGCAGAAAACAGAGAGAAGAGAAGCGAGGGAGAAGGGTGGGGGTCTATTTTCGGGTTTAAGTTGTAAAAGTTGGTTTAAAATTTTTTAAACATCTCAACATTCCACGACGAATACTTAAGTCATCGCTAAAAGACAATCATTTACCTATGATATACACAAATCATCGCAAAAAGGTTTAGCATAAGGCAAAAACGACATAGTTACAATTATTCTGATAGGGCACAATGTGTGACGATAACTTTATTCATCGTAAAAGGATACAAGATTTTGTGACAAAATGAAAAAATGTCGTGACTTGCCGTATATACGATGCTTGGGTAATGAATTACCTTTTATTTTCGCAAAATGTACAACAATACGTTACGAATATGCCAAATCGTTGCGAAAATTTGTTGCTTTTCTGACGAATCAGAAAATCATCACAAAAAGGTTTGATTTGGTGATGCATTTTGTGAAACATCATGAAAACCCTTCGTTATTGTCCTTTAAAAACCTTGACCTTTATTTCCAAACCTTTCTTCCTTTTTTACTCTCGAACAACTCATCCCAAAACTAGCAATCTTCGACATCTTACGCACGTACCAAAGCTATTTACTTGATCGAAACACAGTCTACAATGCTCTAACTTCTATTTTACTATGTTCTGTATTTTCATTTGAGGTGATCTTCATTTTGTAAATCTGTTATTTAATAAATCGGCTCTTTTTTTGACAAGTTTCTGTGATAAAGTTGAGATATTTATGTTTCTACAATAGATCTGGACATTCTTTGTGTAGATCTATACATAGGGTATTTTTTAGGAGTTGAAGTTGATTTCTTTATGTTTTGTAATTATTTTTTATTTCTTTGTGTTATGTTATTTGCACATTGACGTTAGGGAGCTTGGACTGTGTTAATGTTAGTTATGGAAGGGAAAACATATTGACGTTAGGGAGCTTGGACTGTGTTAATGTTAGTTATGGAAGGGAAAACATATCTTTTGCATTTGAATCTTAGGATATCATTATCATATTTGTAAAGTGTTCGATGATATTTCTATTACGATTTACATATCAAAAGTGTTTGACTCAACGCAATATCTACTGGATCTTCTAAACTTGCTTCTTGGGATGAGTTTGTCATGTCTGCAAGGAGTTTGATGATATTTCTGTAAGGATTTTCATTTTATGCTCTAGGCAATCCATCAGTTCTAAACCTAAGTAGTTTCATTTGTCATCATAATTAGACTTAAACATATTATCGTTTTATTCCAAATCAACTTTTAAAGCATTTACCTCTAAACATTATTAATGAAGGAATGTCGACATGGAGACTAGTTCATGATGTCCCTAATTCATTCCATTGGGAGGAATGTGGCAAAATTGTCCCTACTGAGCAAACCGAAACTGAAAAAGAAATCTCACGTATCAGACGAATTCCTCATAAACTTTCGATGGCCGATTTTCTGGAACAAAGTGTTTAGTATCATCCGAACAATGTCACTTCCCTTATTATGTACATCTCATTTCTTTTTATGAAGCTATTATATATATTCACATTTGATGATTTATACTATATGTTGTTTGAAGCTTTCTTCAGTCTCGAATTTGACATATATGCCCGTGGTGGTGGGAGCGATGTCATAACAGTTTGTAAAGGAAAATCGGTTCATTTGACAAATTCATTAATTCCGAATACTTCGTCTGCTTATGCACGTATACATGTTACCCCAATTTCTGTTTATTTAACGATTTACTAATATGATAATATCTAACTTCTATACTGATTGTGTTTTAGGTTCTAAATCTATCGATCATTTCACTGCATCCTCTTCAAATTTAGAGATAGCAAAAAAGCTGTTGGAAGAGGGTGTGACAAACCTTACTACAGTTGAGAGAAAAACTATTACTGTTTCAATCAGTGCGTTCGAACGTGCAAGGGCCCTTCTGGGGAATCCAAACATTGGCGACTCATTTATGTTTACCAACTCTCATGTCATTTGGAATCTAAATAAATAATTATATCTCTGTCAGTTAGCGAGTTAATCAATTGAACTCAGCTTTAACATTTATTTCTTGTTGTATCAGCAATAATTTGCCAAACAACATATGTATTATTTATGGGTCAAGTTGTATACTATTGAATATTCACTGTTATTGTTCTAGTTTTATAAGTGAATGAATTGGATAACTTCTAATTCAAAGTTCGTACTACTCCATATATCATTTTATTATATTGATAAAATAATTTAAATTTTTATTAACTAATTTTTTCAATGTTAATTAATACTTATGAATAATTAATTTTAGGTCCATAAGCCACATGTTGTCAGTTTTTAAAAAAATATGTTGATAAAATTATTTAAAAATTTTATAACTAATTTTTTCAACGTTAGTAAATACTAATGATTAATTAATAGTACTGTTTAACACTTAAAATTATGTTGTAAGTTTTTTTCAATAATATATTATAAACATTCAAAACAAATCTCCAATAAATATATCTTAACTATGATAGATTATAAAAATGTTAGTTTAACAATTTTGGAAAATGTTAATCATTTGGTGACGATTTATAGAAATCGTCACCAAATGTACACATTCAGCGACGTTTTCTAGAATTCGTCACTGAATGTGAAGCATTTTGTGACAATTTCCAACAATCGTTACTGATAGCTTCACATTTAGTGACAATAACAAAAAATTGTGGCTGAATCTATATGCTTTTACGACTAAATAGAACTTTCGCCTGAGATAATTATTATTGTATAGCCGAGGATCAGTGGGTTGGCGGCTGACCAAGTATAGATGATGTTCTAAGGTTACTCAGAAGAAAGGGTAGAGGCCTAGGGTTTTTCGGGTGGTATTTAGGTTTGGTGGAAGCATCGCGAGGTGACATTGCATTTGTTCTCCAAGTCTAGGTAGGCTATTTTGTTCAAAGCTGAATGGGGCAGGTCAAGGTCGGCTAGGGTGGCTGGCATCTATGGCAACCCAACTGAGCAATCACGTAGAGAACTTTGGTAGGATTTGAGGGGTATAGCCCATGGAATGGCTGATTATTAGATTGTCTTAAGGGATTTTAGTGAGGTTGTGTCCATTTCTGAGAAATCAGGAGTTGCGCCACTAGATCCCATGAGATGCCTTAGATTTCAATCATTCTTGGATGATTGTAATTTGGTGGATTTGGGATATGATGGTCTGAAATTTACTTGACGAGGGCTGAAGCGCAGTGCGTATGATCGTGTATATAAAAGATTGGATAGAGCTGTTGGTAATCTGCATTGGATGAGAGAGTTTCCCGACAATAGATTTAAGGTGTTAAGTCGAATCAAATCAGATCACCACTTGATTTTGGATAATAAGATGGAGTGTATTGCACTAAATCAAGGCAAGAGACCATTTTAGTTTCAAGCCCCTTGGTCGTGACATCCAAGCTTTCCCGAGTTTCTTGCTGAAAAATGGATAAGGGAAACTTCTCTCCCAGTGAGCTTGGAGACTCTTTAACAGCCTCTTATCAGGTGGAACAAAGAGGCATTTGGTTGCATTCATGGTCGTAAAAGAAGACTGCGGGCATGTTTGTTTGCATTTAGAAGGTCTTACCGATGGACCCAGCCAACCGCTTCTTAAGAGACTTAGAAGCTAAGTTAAGATGGGAGCTTGAGGAGGTACTGTATCAAGAGGAACTTCTTTGGAGTCAAAAAGCTCAGTGTGAATGGATACATTCGGGCAATCGAAATACAAGCTTTTTTCACTCCAAAGCAATTATCAAAAGATGGGCTATTCGAATCTCTTCCCTTCGGTTAGCGGATGAGAATTTGTATCATGATGAAACTAAGATACAAGAATTTTTGGTACATTACTTTTGCGATTTCTATAGCAAAAATTTAACGAGAGTGAGGGAGACACTTCCACATCAGTTTCCTAATGTTTCGACCATTAGTTTAGTGGACTTGAATAGGGAATTTACGAGGGCATAAGTGTTCAAGGCTATACAGGAAATGAGCCCATTGAAGGCGCTAGCTAGTGATGGATTTCACATCGTGTTTTACTGAGACAATTGTCACTTAGTAGGAGGCAGGTGACACACTTTATAGCTTAGTACCAAAGGTGTTAATCTCACGAGGAGGGAACTAAGCTAATCCTAAAATCTAAGGGTAGAAACAAACAACAGAAATTTAGGATGCAACGAAACTAGTAAGAGAACTTAATTCAATCAATCAAATTAAGAATCAAACACAAAAATACTAATTACTAAGCAATTGCAGAACACCTAAGAATCAACCGAAAGAAATTACTAATTGAAAGAAAGGGAATTTTACCTATCCTTAGTGCTAACCTGACTGATTATGAATTATTGGATTGTTGGTTCTAGATTATCCTAGAGTTGATTACTCTCTCTCGAATTAAAACCATTAACCTTAAATCATAAACCCTAATTAGATTATGGGGATTGAAATCTCTTAATTCACAACCTATCCAAAACCCTAATTAGTTCTGAAGTTCTCTAATAAACTATCGAAAATTTATACAATATCTATATCTGTACAAATTACTGTTCTAAATTACTTCTGGTTTCTATTAAATCACTTAACTCTCGTTAATTCAATTTAATCATTTTCATTCAATTCACCCTTTCAGTTTATTATCAAATTATACAATAATATAATCAAACCACAATAAATCCAATAAACACATAAACAATAAAATTTTCATTAATTCAAGAATAAAATTCTGAAGGTGAGTTTAGAACATCTTTAAAATTCTAGATCCTATCATCAACGCTCAATCCAATTCTATACTGTAACATATCACTCCCATAGAGCATAAGCCCAAACATACCAGAGGACATTTGAAAACATACTCTACAGAAATGATATATTAGGACAATCAAATTAACTCAATCTGAATCATTAAACATATCATAAGGATTCAAAACATTCATTTCTTCCCATTTCTTTCACAAACATATAAAGTCATATATGTCATTATAATTCAAAATCCAGATATACATTACATAGAAGTTGAGAGTTTAATCTGAAGTTGAGAGTTTAATCTTAGTATAAAAATGTGAAAAATGATTGGGATGCTAATGCAAAAGACTCTAACTACACTCTGCCGATTCAGCTGATCAGACCTTTGAGTCATTTATGTCCTCACAATGTAAGTATTAAACTTCTACTAGATCACATAGTAGCTAAAACTCCCTTGAACCTGAAAAACAATGATACAATTTTGATAAGTTTGCGAACTCAATGAGTGAACCATTATTGATGCACTCATACAGTCAAATCATAAAGACAAGTTGTATCATAATTTATCACAATTCAACAAGTACATTATATAAGCCAGTATTGCATATCACATCACATTTTGCATTGACTTTAGTTGCATTTCACTATTTCAAAGCAATTCAATAAATCATTTCAATTCACAGTTCAATAAATCATTTCAATTAATCATATGATGCAAGTAGGGATGCATATGTAAATGCTCATGTGTTTTCAATTTTATTTTGCTTTGTTGTGACCAATTGCCTATCAACATAATTTATTGTCCTGTACCTATTATGGGTATCGAATTCATGGTTGGCTCGTACCCATTGTAGATATCGAGTCCATGCTATTAGAGCTTAAGGCTCTTTTTCATAATTCTGAGTTCAAAGCTCTTTTCTGCACGTTGGTCACTCTAGTCATAACTCCTTTATCTAATCATGCATTTCAGTGTGCTCATGCCATTTAACTAACTCCTCAGACCTAAGTAGGATATTTATTAATCAATTGTACGCGCATTTCATATTAAACATACAATTCATACAGACGCACATATAAGTGAGTTTACACATATAAGTTGACTTATAGTACACTCCAGAAATGCTATTGCCTCGATGTTTTGGTAATGTCTAGATATTGACGATCATCTTGCTCGTCTATTGTCATGCAATACATACAAACATAGTTGAAAAATCACAAAGTTGCTTAATCATATAAATATACACTTATGCACATGTATATGTGTCATGTTTAAATGCATGTTTAATTGACTTTTCGGGTATGTATTCTTATACATAGATCTTGACTATTCAATTTATGATTATACAGCCTAAGACCATTCAAACATTATAGCTTGTATACTACCAGTTATCAGGTTTGTACCTTTAAGTTAGCTTGATTTACTTTGTACTTTTAAGTTAGCTTGATTTACTCTAATTTCATCAACCATACATTACACTTATCCTTGCACATTTTCATGATCAAAAAGCCTCTTATAACACAAATACAATTGTTACTTTAAATCTAGAATTTTAGCAAGATAGATTTATACATTCACCAAACTTTTTCTAGCAATATATATTCATACATTTACCCAATTCTCATTCATAATTACCCCATATAAAAATTACTCATGTCCTTAAGATCATGTTTGCATTAAAAGAACCTGTTTATTCCTTTAGCAATCATAATTTCTAGCTTTGAAACCAACTACATCAAAACAGTCCATTCTTTAGGTTATAACATCACTTAACTACATAAACTTATCAAGCTCTTAACCAATTAATCAAGCAACAATCTAGGCACATTCTTAGCCTTAATCAAGTCCAAATGTACCAATTCAGAGTGATTTTTCTCAATTGATTCAACATCTACACAAAGCTGAAATTAAAATTCCAGAATTTGTTATCAACATCACTAATCTGTGTAACTTTACAACTTTCAATACTTCACAAAATTTACAAGCTTAGAGATGTCACTAACACCTGAAATTTCCTAGATTTCATGTCCTTTAAGGTTACTTCATTTTAAGTTAATTTAACTTCCGTATTGGTTACACTAAGGCTTACAAAATTCTGCTCCCTTAACTCATTAACAGTCACTTTTTACAAACACACCTACAGCTCTAATATTCCAGATTCGAAAGCACCTTAATAACACCTATCTTTAGCATGAACTCCTCATTAATTAATATACTTCAAATCCCAACTTAAATCATCCATACAACAACATATAAACTACTATTTCGTACATGCAAAAATAGAATAGAAAAGTACCCATTCATTCTTCATTTTCCAGCACATCTTCAACACCAACACCACATTCAATCCATCCCTAATTAGACATAATAAAAATTATACTAACATATACCACAATAGGTTAGTATTTTACTTACTTGATTAGCTTGAATGCCACCTCAAATGTCAAGCTTGCTTAGCCTCACATGCAAGAACATTTCAAGAACATTAAGCGGGGTGGGTGTGATGGCTTGGCCATAACCAGAAAATGAAGACAACAGTATATGCTACAATGTTCTACCTCTATAACTATCTTTGTGAAGGACTTTGCATGGATTTTAAGTGGTGATGTACAGAAATAAGATAGAAACTTAAAGATGTGGGTTATGGTGGGTTTCAACAATGAGAGGGAGGAGAAGGAGAGAGTATACGATAGAAATAGCAAAGAAGATGACCATACAATATTTTAAGTCATATGGTGTAAGATGAGTGTTCTTTCTCAAAGGACACTTGTCACGTAATTAAGCAAGATACATGTCCTCCTTTTTGGCTGCCAAATGTCACTTGATTCCTAAGCCATTTGTCACTTAATTCTCCAAGTCATTTGTCACTCATTTTATAGGCGTAGTCATCCTAAATTGACATCTTTCCACATGTCAACTTGTCTTGTTACTTGAAATTTTTCCTAGCCTACATGTACATATTAATCAATCAATCTTCCAATTGTGACAAATAAACTCCAAATTCCTAATTGTAATCCATCAATTCTTTTTATTGGTAAACCAAAATACAAGACATTAGAAATGCATAATCATGTCACAATCATTTTGAAACTTTCATACCCCAGAATATGTCAATTGAGTGCACATAAAATCTTTGCATTCTTTCCAAATCATAATTCATGTGTGTATGTTAATATTGTACTTGTGAATGAATTCATAAAATTATCTCCTAAATGTACCAAATTAATTCTAAAATGATGTAACTCATGTGACTCAGTATTCTAACACTTTAACCCCCAATAGTTTTTTGAAATCGACTATTACATATACAATAATAAAACTGAAAATAGCAGGAAATACAATCTAAAATGGATGACGGAAGGCAGTGATGTTAGGAAACCTCTTGATTCAGAAAGTATGTCGAGTCAGCTTCTTCTCCTCTTCTCTCTTCCTTATTCTTTTCCTTTATCTCTCAATGATCTCTCTCTAAAGTTTCTCAAGGTGGCCGATGCAAAAGCTCTCTTTCTTCTCGTTATTTTTCTTTAAATAGTCTTTTATGTTTTGGGTAACCTTAGGATTTTTTAGAGTCCAAAAGGCCATAATTTGAGCCTTCTATCACGATAGTGGCCTATCATTGTTTCGGCTTGAATGTCTTCCAAAATTCCTTCATTCTATGATATTGACCTTGAAACACTAGACACATCAATGTACTTTAAAAACATACTATTTAAGCTTAAAAGCTTGTACTAACTCATAGAACACTTAAAACACAAATAATTAACAAACAAACTAACACAATTCTAACCTAAACATATACTAAATGATCGAATTAACGGTTAAACACATATCAAACTATGCCCTAAAACACGATGTAATTTATAATTATTAGTTAATAATATTAAATTTAATTTTTCTGAATATGATGTTCAGTCACTAAATGATCAAGCCAAAGTTAGTGAATTCACAATTATGAATAAGAGAGTAATTTTAAAAGTCCAGCTTTTTGTGAAGATATCTAAAATCATTGCCGAAAGTCCTATTTTTCATGACGATTTACAAAATCGTCACCAAAGGCTCACACTTTGGTGACAAAAATACTAAAACGTCACAAAACAATAAGCCTTTTGTGACAATTCCAATAAAGCATCGCCTAAGGCTTGCATTTAGTGATGATATTGAAAAACGTTGCAAAACATAAGCAACATCACCAAAAGTTGACTTTCAGCGACTATTTTGAAATTATCACCAAATAAAACGTAGCCAAATCCATATTTTGTTATAGTGGTGATTTTCTTTGTTATTCATTTAAGATTTATATTCATTACTTATTTTTAATAGAAATAAAAAATGAATTTATGGGATTTTATCTATCATTTGTCTCAGTAAAAATTTTCAAATTAAGTAATTATAACATAATTCTATAAGGATGCTTCCATTTAATACTAGCAATAAGATGGTTAAGCCAACATTTTTTATATGGGAGAACCCCCTACCTCTTATTAAGTTATTTAATAGTCAATTAAGAATTGATCATGTTGGGTACACATATCTTACAAGTATCTAATATAAATTAAATGCTAGTCACTTTAAAATCGTTTCAATATAAGAAATTAAAGTTTGAATTGTAATAAGCAATGATTAAAAAACTCAATCATTTTAGTCAGTTCAACCATAAAAACTTTGAATCGTCCAATTTTTAGGTTCAATTTTTAACTTTCTAGTTTGATTTACTTTAATAACTTTTTTTGTTAAAAATAGATCAATTTATTAATTGAATGGTCTTAGGGTGTACAATCCAAATCAATTCTAGACCATAACTTATCCACATAACCATCCCTACAAAAACCAAATACAATACCAACAGCCCCAAATGTATCCTTAAACACAATATCCTCCACAAATACCTTACCTAAACTTCCAAAACACTAGCCAACTTCCTAGAAACAATGCCAATCGAAAGCAAGGTGGATCAAGAACAGCAAGATGGGGCATGTTTCCAAATTGTAGATTTTGTGGTAAAACTAATGATGCAGTTCAGGAGTGCTTCTAGAATGAAAATGCTGATTGCATTCATTGTAGACAAAGGGTACATTCAAAGAGAGTATGCTATGAGAGGTGGTTAACAGAATAGAAAAATCCACAAAGTCCCATTTATGGAAAACCCCCACCAATACATCCCTTCCTAAGAAAAAATATTCCCTCTAACCAATTGCCAACCCAGTCACAACCTTACCAAAATACTTCTGAACCATAAATGTATCAAGCCAACTATGTTACAAATTCTGGAAAGTCCCAAATCCCACAGCATTATTCTCTACAGCCTCACATGACTCATCCTCAACCAACTCAACCTCAAATCAGTCAATCTTACATGTCTCTGCCAAACTACCCACAACAGATACATTATCAAACCATGCAAACTCAAGCACCAAACCAACTGTCACAAGCCAATTGTTCTGTTAATCATGCCTCAACTCAACCACCCTCTGAAATTTGCTTAAATTCTCAACTCAATCTACAGCACAATTCTAATGCTCAAATAGGACCCTCACAAATAGCTAAGTCATCAGAAAAGCCAATCACTAAGGAAAGTGTGTTTGTGGTGGAGGCTTGTCATCAACCCAAAAACCATGCTTCTACTGTTGAGATTTGTGCAGCTGAGGCAAATAATGAAAAGGGGGGAGACTAGTTAGTAAATAGTGGTTGTTCTAACCACATGACAAAGAGGAAGGAGGCTTTTGATGAGACAAACACTGATGTGAATATTATGGTGAAGATAGGCAATGGAGAAACAATACCTGTCACTTGGAAGGGAAATGTGGAGTTAACTATAAAGGCTGGAAGTACCATACTTGAAGAGGTATATTACATTCCTGAGTTAGATCAAAATCTGATCAATGTTGGACAACTTCTAGAGAAGAATTATAAAGTGCATTTCGAGGATGGAATGTGCAGAATCTTCAATGCACAAGGAGAGCTGGTTCACAAAGTACCAATGATAAACAGGGTTTTTAAATTGCAGATGACAGAAGTTGATGGAGCTTTTGCAACAATTCTAGTGACTGAGTTAACACAATTGTGGCATAAAATTTATGATCATGAAAACCTTGATTACATTATTGAAATGCAGAAAAAAAGAATTGGTTGTTAGATTACCTCAATTGAGCAGCAAGTTGAAGAATGTGTGTGAACCATGTGCAAAGGGAAAGAGTCATGTTTTACCTTTTCCAACAAGTGATTGGAGGGCCACAGAAAAATTACAATAGGTGCACACTGATGTTCGTGGACCAATGGACACACCATCAGCTGCAGGAAGTAGGTATTATGTTGAGTTTATTGATGATGTATCGAGGTACTCATGGATCT
Source organism: Erythroxylum echinodendron (assembly GCA_027575705.1). Lineage (NCBI taxonomy): Eukaryota > Viridiplantae > Streptophyta > Magnoliopsida > Malpighiales > Erythroxylaceae > Erythroxylum > Erythroxylum echinodendron. Next base: position 5,590 of record JANZXR010001277.1, on the reverse strand, counting down.
ACTTCATGAAGAGCAAAGATCAAGTATTTGGTAAATTTAAAGTGTGGAGGGCAGAAGCTGAAAGTCAATGTGGAAGAAAGGTAAGATGTTTGAGAAGTGATAAAGGAGGAGAGTATATTTCGAATGAGATGAAAAACTACTTTGAAAGGAAAGGCATATTCCATCAATTTTCGGTTGCTTACTCTCCACAGCAAAATGGAGTTTCAGAAAGGAAAAATAAAACAATTGTGGAAATAGCAAAGGCAATGATGTTTGGAATGCAAGTGCATAGAAGATTTTGGCCAGAAGCATGTTTCACTGCTGTTTACTTACAAAACAGAATGAAAACTAGAGCTTTGAAGGAGAAAACACCATTTGAAGTTTCGTTTGGAGTTAAACCAAAGGTAAATCATCTAAAGGTGTTCGGATGTGTTACTTATATGCATATTCCTGAAGCAAAAAGAACAAAATTAGATGAGAAGGCAGTGAAGGGAGTGATGATGAGGTATAGTGCTGAATCAAAGGGATATAAAATTAATAGCCCTGAAACTAAGAAGATGTTGGTATCTAGAGATGTGATGTTTGATGAGAATGAAAGCTAGAAGTGGGAAGAACCTACTGCAAAGAAATCAAGAAATATTGGAATTGACTTACCAATAGGTGAGTCCAGTGGTGAAGGAAGCTTGAGAGATACCATAGATCAAGAAATGGCTGCTATAGACAATTCAATCAACTTAGTGGACAGAAGACTTCAAATGGAGACAACTCAGCTGAAATCACAAGAAATAACCAGCAATGGAAGTGTGGAGCATAGGAGGAGGTTATACCAGATTCTGAAGATGATTCAGTTCTGAAAAGTGATGAATTGTGCTCACCATCTCAGAAGGAGACATCCAGTTCAGATAGTGCACACAAGGAGAGGGATCTGGCCTCCATTTATAATGAAACTAACCCCTTGTCTGATTTCAGGTACAATGTAGCTGATGAAGAGGAGACACATGAAAGTCTAGCAATTACAGAATATGCTTTACTTGCAGAATTTAAACCAATGATATACAAACAAGCTGTCAAGCAAGGAGTATGGCAAAGCTCAATGGATAAAGAGATAAGAGCTATTGAAGAAAATGAAACCTGGTTGCTTTTTGATTTGCCAAGTCCAAAAACCAAAGTGGTCAACTCCAAATGGATTTACAAGAGGAAATTGAATCCGAATGGAACAATCAACAAATATAAAGCTAGACTTGTTGTGAGGGGATACAAACAAGAGTATGGATTAGATTATATTGAGACTTATGCACTAGTAGCTAGGTCGGACACAGTGAGATTGTTGCTGGCTCTAGCTACAAATAATGGATGGAGGGTGCACCAAATAGATGTGAAAATTGCATTCCTAAATGGAATGCTAGATGAAGAAGTTTACTTGAAGCAACCCGAAGGTTATGTGGTAAATGGACAAGAGCAGAAAGTCTATAAGCTTGTGAAGGCTTTGTATAGACTAAAACAGGCTCTAAGAGCCTGGTATTCAAGGATCAACAGCTATCTAATGCAAAATGGGTTTTCAAGAAGCAAGAGCGAAGCAACCTTGTATGTAAAAATCAGAGATAGGGAAAAGCTGATTTGTTCTTTATATGTAGATGATCTACTAATAATTAGAACACAAGACAAATTGATAGAAGAGTTTAAGGAGTTAATGAAATTAGAATTTCAGATAACAGACTTGGGAGAGATGAGCTTCTTCTTAAGTCTAGAGGTAGATCAAAAGGGAGATGGAATTTTCATACACCAGAAAAAATATGCAGAAGTATTGATTAACAAATTTGGATTGAAAGGAAGCAGTGGAATGGGAACCCCTATGGAACATCAATTGAAGCTGGAACCAACGAAACCTAGTGATGAATTTGATGCAACTTATTATAGAAGCATGATTGGATCATTAATGTATTTAAGTGCATCAAGGCCTGATATTGCATGTGCTGTGAATATTATGGATGGCTTTAATCAAAATCCTTAAAGACAACATGCTGTTTATGCTAGAAGGATAATCAGATATGTTAAACATACAATTGATTGTGGAATTTGGTTTGGAAGAGGAGAAAAGGTGGATTTATATGTTTTTAGTGATGCTAGCTATGCGGGAATCAATAAAAGTAAGAGTAGAAGTGATTGCTGCAGTCTAGGATCTGGAATATTTGCTTAAAGTTCAAAGAAGCAGAGAAGTGTTGCACAGTCATCAGCTGAGGCTGGATATGTGGCAGTAAACATGGCTGCCAAACAAGCTCAATGGTTAAAGAAAATTCTAATGTATGTTAGTGAATTGAGAGAAAAATGTGTGACAATTTATTGTGACTCTAGTGCTGCAATTTCAATGGCTGAGAATCTATCTGATCATATGAGAACAAAACATATGATGGTGAAGTATCATTATGTTAGGGAATTGATTAAAGAAAAGGAGATCAAGATGGCCTTCAGCAGATCAAGCTTTCAACTAGCTGATATATTCACCAAGGCTTTACCAAAATGGAGGTTTCAATCTTTAAGAAATATGATAGGTGTGCAGGTTCCACAAAAAAAAGGATGAGCTGTTAAATTAAATTGTTTTGTGAAACCAGCTATACTGAAGCTTGCGGAGGATCTTGCAATGGCAATCAACGTAAAAAAGAAAGGAAAGGTGAAAACCAAGCTGAAGCCTTCAAGACATCTCAAAAAACTCGAGTTAATAATTTTGGTAATAATTCAGAATACCATGCATCCAAGAAGTGAAATTCTGAAGATTGAAGATTCACGAAGGAAGCTTGAAGAAGAAGACGAAGAAACCTGAAGAAAAATTACATAGCTGTTGATGAAAAACATGACAGGAATTTTTCCTCGAAGCTGAAATGGAGAACGAGTTAAAGCTGTCAAAGCACAAGTTCAAGCTAATGTGGAGGATGTTAGTTAAAGGTTGTCCAATTCATACCAAAAGCGTATGTAAGTGGTCCAGCATATCAGATTCTGTTTTTTATAAAACTTTTCAATCAGTAGGCTTTTAATGAATGTCAGTTGCTTTTAGTTGCTGTTTTGCATGTTTTGTTTTTTATTTTTAGCTGATTAAGGGATAAGGAGACGTGTTAAGCTCCTGTCTCTTAGATCAGAAGCATGTTTTTTCAGTTTCTAGCCTTTTGATTTCTAGATGTTTTTAAAATTATGTAAGAGCTCAATATATAAAGCTCACCCTATCATCATCTTACACAATATAACAGTATCATTATTCGAAGCTTGCTGGTCTTTCTTTTATTTTTTCTTCAAATCATCAAAGTTTTGAGTGCTAAGCAAATTTGTAAAGTCACAAATACAGACATTGGTTCTAAAAATTCATTGTGATTGCAACCAATCCTTACATTCAAAACCAAATCTTACCTTCACAATCAAAATCTTACAATCAAAAACCAGAACCTATTCTACTTTACACTTGAGAGGAATTAGCTATCAGAGAAGTTATTTCGAAAACAAAAAATGATGAACACAAGAATTCCTGAGTGGTGCTGTTGAAATTGTCACTAAGCTCGACAGTTGCTAAGTTTCAATCAGCAAGCTTGAAATCATCTTCCTAGAATGCTGAGAAGGAGGCATTGCATCATCTTCCTAGAAGCTATAGTAAATTTCCTTCTACCTTCAGAATCTGTTGTATGGAGTATACAATTAAAGTCACTAGCCACAATCTAAGGAGTGGATACGCAATCATTGATTATTTGCAGACAACTATATAGAGAAGATTATTGAAGTGCATGGTTGGTTGCATAAATTAAAGTGAGATCAAAACACAACAATGGACCAACTAGTTTACGCAACAGATGAAGATGCTGGTCACTTTCCTCTTCAACTTGTATTTCAATCATATCCAAGTCATAGAAGCATAATATATGCCTATTGAAATGGGACCGATGGTTGGATAAGCCCCTTCATTGTGGACCTAAAATCGTTGAGCCTTAAAAGTAGACATATCCTTTATTCGTGTTTCAAGCAATCCTACAAGGGTCGGTTGCTTTTCCTTAATAAGCTCTCTAAGCACAGACTGTTTGGTGGGGTCACTGAGGCCCCTCATGTTCAAAATTAGAAGAGACATTCCGGGGAGATGGTCCCCTTGTGTTTTTTTCTTTAACTTTTCTCCTATAGCACTCTTCTTAGTAGCAACAACTGGAGTAAGGATTGATTCCAGTTCCTCCTTTGTAGTCTCTGTTAGATTATGTTATGTCCCATGTAACTTATAGATTTGAGTCCCATGAAAAGCACCCAAGATAATGGTTATTGGGTATTATAGAATGGATCTCAAATGGGTCAAAGACCCTTTTCCTTTCTCTTCCAACAATGAACCATCATGATGGTTGGTGATTGAGTATTTAAGTGTTAGAAACAAACACTTATGGATGTGTGATATCTCAATAATTCTGAACCATTGAAGAATCACTTAAAGGAAGGAAACAGAAAGGAAATAAATCAATATCGCACAAAACAAAACAATCATGGATACAGGTATGCACAAAATCATTTAATCCGATAAATGTCTTTCAATTGGTATCAGAGCCATGGGTGTTGCATTATTGTTGTCTGCCGTACTCCATGATTGTTTATTCCATATTATGTGATGATAATGTTGCACGATTTATTTTTTACCGTGCCGTTTCCACATGATGGTTTTGTATGGACGGCGTGTTGAATTATTTCTGTTGGTTTAAAAGATGTTGCACTACCATGAAATGTATGGGTTCTGAGTTTGCTCTTGGATGAATATGGATTACAGTAATATTTCAAGAAATGAAAACGAAAAGGGCAGTTATTACACAAATTTCTGTTAAGGTTTAGATTAAGCGACATGCACAGTAGCGAGAACTGAACACACAAACCCGAACGAACCATCCTCTGTGCTTATATTTCCATGTTTTATTTGTGATAAAGTTTCTGTTTCTATAAAGATGTGTTTATGCTTGTTGAGAAAGAACGACAAATCTTGGTTCTTGAAACAGAAAGGTAAGGCTTGGACGTTAGGAAGGGATGGACGTTAGGAAAGAGATGGCTTATGGTTTGAAAGAAAGCCCATTAAAAAAAAAACAGAACAGAAAAAACGAACCAGAGGGGGCGATGGAGGAAGATGAGGCACGTGCATTGCACGCGCCCATCTTGCACAGGAGAGGCCGTGCTGGCGCAGTAACAGCCCCATTAACACAGAGTCTGGCTCGTGCAAAGGGCCTTTTTGGCCCAAAACTTGTGTTTTTTGTTTTTGGGCCTAGACTGGTGGCCCTGTGGTCTATTAAAGGATTTATTTGGGTTATTAAATAATTATGGCCTAATATTATGGACTTTATTTAGGGTTACTTTAATGCAATCTTAATTATTAAATAATTATATTATGGACTTTAAATAATGGATTATTTAATTCATAATTGATTTAGTTTTATGCATAATATAATTTTTTTTGGAAAATCAGTGCCATATTATATGTTTATTTGGTACTTTGAATATGTTATATTATGCAATATTTAGAATTAAATATTCATATCATATGTTAAATGTAATACATGACATTATGGACATTTAGAATAGTTTGTTAGTCACCAAAGTGACCAAACTAATTAAA